>CM076581.1:1543534281-1543694270 GCA_034641835.2 Pinus albicaulis | reverse complement strand
TCCAGTTCTCATAATTCTGTTTCTAATGTTTTGATGAAGATGCCTTGATGATTTGTTGGTGGAAGTTTTCAGGATGTACAAACTAAGGGGGAGCCTTAGTCTTTGGACAGATTGCTTGGTTGCACAGATTCAGGGGGAGCATTAGTTTTGCTGAGTATAATGCATTGCTGGCATTATGGTGGTTCTGATATATGATCTCTCTTGAGGTCTTTTTGGTATTAATTATGAAAATTCATATTTGTACTTTGATGAAAAGGTCTGGTTGAGACCCATGTTGTAAATTGTAATATTCAGTCATGTAAGGACTTGTCAATTTGTAAACCCACTTGGTTGGGTAGCTGAGTCATGTTTGTAAACCCACTTGGTTGGGTAGCTGAGTCAAATTTTGTAAACCCACTTGGTTGGGTACTTGAGTCTTATATGTAAATCCACTTGGTTGGATATTTGATGTAAGTATGAGTCTTTTGTGATAGGAAGTTCATAGAGTCATGTACTTCATTGACAAATATGTTTGGAGATTCAGCATGGACTCAGGGGGAGCTTGGCCACTTCAGCACATATCAGATCTGCAGACTGTTTCTTCCACATGAGGAGAAAAGGGGGAGAATGTTGGTTTTTGATCCGCCCTTTTCCCTTGATGTCAAAGGGGGAGAGTGACATGGTGTTTGAATAAAGAGAAGGTAATGATGTGGGATAAAGAGAAGATAATGATGTGACATATTTGGGAGAGTGACATAGTATCATCTGTTGTGGTAACCAAACACCATCGTGGTTGCCATCAAGTCCAAAGGGGGAGATTGTTGGAAATATGATGCAGAGTGTTGTCCTTGATGGCAACCCACTAAATGAAGATGAAGACATAATATTGTTGGCATGTGTTGTCCTTGATGGCAATACACTTGATGAAGCTATTATTGGCTTGATGGACTTGTTAAATGATGTAAATCTGAAGTGATATGATGATTGTTGATGATATGATGTTGAGTGTTGTACTTGAAAGGAAACCCACTTGATGAAGATGATGACAACTTACTTGATGAAGTTGTGTTTGATAGAATATGTCCTTGATGAAGGAAATGTGATGTATCTACAGTATTTACAGAAGGCAATGAAGAAAGGATTTCAGAATGTACTCAGAGAATGATGAAAAAGAGCATGTCTCTTGGTATACGCGGATTGGCCTAGGGGAAGTCGCGTATGCACGCGGAAAGGAACGTTACAAGTCACGTATGGGCTAAAGCGCTCAAAAAGTGCAAATCCAAGGGTAACCACCATGGTATTGACCCATAGTATTGGGTAATGATCCGCCTAATTGACCCCGTCCAAGTAGTTTTGGGCTTATGGTATTGTTTTGGTCCATGGTATTGAAAAAGGGGCTCATGGTATTGAAAAAGGATAATCATATAAAAGGAGAAGAAATTCATTGTGCACAACATGAATGTGGGTGCAAGAAGTCTGAGCTTGAATGAATACTTCTCTCTGAAGTAGATCTGATTGGAAAGGGTTACACTTGAAGATAAATATGAGTGTATGATGCACCAATGATGAAGAGGGGGATCTAGATCTGAAATGCACTTGTATTTACTAGATCTGCTTATGGAAGGCCTAGATCTGTGATGAGGCGAACATCTAGGCGAACATCTGTCTGAAGTGAAAGGGTAAATATGAACTGAATATCTGATCTGAAGAAGTATGCTGCTCTGGAATAATTGAAGATCTATACGCTACTTCGACACGGAGGAAGCGCGTATATACGCAGCTTCAGCGAAGAGAAAGCGCGTATGCGCAATAAAATATACACTGAGGTATACGCCGGTTTGTGTGGACGGAAGCGCGTATATACGCGAAATCGGTGAAGTAAAAGAGCGTATGCAAACTAGGGTTTGCTGAAGCAAGGGGTATGAAATATCTGAGCTGTTCTGCTGTGTTTATGCTATCTGATCTGTGTTGATATGTATGTGTTGATGATGTATGGTTGTGCTTAAAAGTATGGAAAGGGTCCAGTATGAAAATATGATGAAATGTGGCCTGCAAGTGGTGTTCTATTGAAGTTGTTGGATCCGGTGTGAAAATTGATGAAACGTGGTCCAAGGTGGTGCTGAGGGTTGTAGCCTTCAGTCAGGGGGTTGTAGCTCCCTTCCAGGTGAGGCTGGTAAACGAGATCGGGGGGTTGTAGCTCCCTTCCAGGAGAGGCTGGTAAACGAGTCAGGGGGTTGGAGCTCCCTTCCAGGAGAGGCTGGTAAACGAGCGTAGGTGGGTGCCTGCGTGCTGGTCAAGTCTGCGCCAGCACATATGTTGTAAGATGTTTTCTCTATAATAAAAATATTGAAGGCTGAGCAACTGCAGCGGTGGTTTTCTCCCGATTTGGGTTTCCACCTAAAAATCCTGGTGTTCATGTGTGATGCTTTGTGTGATGGTTTATTGTGTTCTTACTGCACATGTTTACTGTTTATTGAACATCTGATGAATGAATGATGGAATGGTTTAAGTGAAAGATTTAATGACATATCTAAATCTCTGTGTATACGCTAGTTTCATAAATGGGATCCGCGTATATACGCTGGTTTACTGTAGTAAAGTAGCGTATGGGTTTTAAGGAATGAAAAAGTAAAAAGTTTGAATATGCAGTAAATACTGATTCACCCCCCCCTCTCAGTATTTTTCCCAACAGGTTGTTACACCTTGCCCCAACTAAATACATTTTCTATCCTTGGAAAAAATAGTAAATGGTAAGGAAGTAAGATTGAAAAAAAGAAGAAGAGAAGCTTAAGCGATTTCTCAAATGCAAATCTAGAGTATTCAAAAAATGTGAAAAATAAATAGAAAGAAGAAGCATACTTATATATTGCAAGAAGTCCACGAAATTTGTAGCAAGTATATGATATTTTGTAGCTAGTTATTTATAAGTCTCCATGTAGAGGATAAAACATCTCTAATATGGGGTAGCAACATTTTTCTTGTGGAGAATTTGTTCAATTCGTTTCTTTATTTTTAGTTATATTTTTCCAATAACATGGCCTTTTGAGGTTGTCTCTCATGTGGCAACCTTAGTGATGGTAGATGTTGGTTCTGCTATGACAAACACATGGATGATTGGTATTGGTTTTTGTGTAACAAAACCAATATCCTTTATTACTTCTATTTTTTATGTATGAAGGATGGGTTTGTGATATATTACTAATAATATAAACATACTACAATATTTGTAAAACATAGTTAAATGTTTGAAGATGAAAAAAGTCTTCTTAGAAAAGAATAGTAGTAGGAAAGTAGCAGAAGCTTTGATGTGTTGGTAGACCTATGCTCTTGGAAAATCTTTATTCAACAACTATTGAGAATAAAAAGGTAGCTTAACATTGTGAGTGATCCATGTAACTTTATTATTGTGTAGGTTAGGATGGTTGGAGCTCTAAGTTTTGGATGTTGTGATAAAGGAAAGAATTGGGATAAAGTTATTATGTGATATCAATGGTTACATGAATGATATTCTAAGGAAATTTTGGATTTCAAATTTAACAACATAATCAAAGAAAACTCTAGTAACTTTAGCAAAAAATTATATTTGACTTAAGAAGAAGAAAATGCATGGGAATACCATGGTGCTTTAAGCCTTCTTAAAGGGTTATTGTGTAGAAATGATATTACTAACATAAATATGGGAAAATAAAATTAGTATTCAATTAATCTTCAAACCAATTCTTCTTTTTTCTTATTTTTTGTCCACCTCAAAATTTTTTATGTTGGTGTTAGTCTACAACTAGAACAATTCTATAACAAATTCCTCGAAACTTAAAATTCAAGCACGACTCATTTCAAGGGATCAACAATACATTATAACACACTTAATGTTTTTTCACTTCAAGAACTCAACATTACATTCTATCACACTTTATTTATTTACATTTCTTGGTGACATGCACTTTCCATAAAAGTTGGACTTCGGAAATCACTCATTCTCTATGATCCTACCATAACTTATAAAAAACTAGCATTTTTCCTAGAAACACAAAGGGAGATAATGGAGATGAGGAATTTTACCCTCCAATAAACATAAAATATAGTTACAATTAATTCATGTAAATTATATCTTTGGAAGGATGCATTAAAATATGTTCATTGTTACCTATTAAGGAGTAGCGACCAACCTAGACTACTAGACAATGTTCAAATGATAAATTCTTTGTTTGACGTCTAATTACAATGTTTCAAAATCCATATTAAAATATATTTATAGGTATAGATATATCTTAAATAGGATTTTAAATTTATTTTGAAATGATATGTCAAACTATGCCAAGAAATAGGATGGAGGAGTTGTTTTCAATTTTCAGACTACACTAGTTTTAGTATAATTTTTTGTTTGATCATAGATTCACTTGATTAAAATTCAAGATGAAAGTGATTCATGTAGGTATCTCCAATAGAAATAAGTTTTTCAACATTGAAGAATTGATGGGTCAAATATACAAATTAACAACCTAAGAAATAGATTTTTATTAGTGTATATTTAGGATGGGCAGTTAGTATATATGACATAAAATCATCATGCCATATCAAAATGAAATGATTGAAGTTGGGTTGTAAAGTATATTCATAGTATAATATACCTTAAGAGTATGTTTTAAATATCCCCAGATGTGGGTGCAACTGTGTGATGGGATGGCAATAAATTTGCAGGATGGCGCGTGGCAAGGCCACATGGCCGCCTGCAAGATGCAATTATGGAGACCCAGGAAACTTGACTCTCCTGACCGTCACCCTATGCGGCATTTATGCCGGTGGGGAGGTCGAGGCCACAAGCATAGCATAATGCTGCCCTCTGGTTTCTTGTTCTTGCTCCTCGTCTCTGCATCAGGGTCTTCAGCTCTGTCTCAGCTCCGTTCGATTTCCTCCATGCAGAATTGGCCTCCGCCTGTTAGTTCTAGTTGCCCTCCGGAGGCGGAGCTTCCTAGCTCACGTACCTCCCTTGGCAAACGTTGTCACTTGGGATGTTTTCTAGACTTTCTCCTTGGTTTTCATTTCTCCCACAACCCGTTCTGTCCTCTGCATTGTGCCTCCCCACCTCAGCTCATTTCTCCTCCCTCTCAGTTGACCGCTGCTAATTCAACTCGCTCTCAACGATTTCGTGATAAGATGCCCAGGCTTAGGCATAGGCTCAGATGTCGTCGGGGAAGCACCAGGGCTCGGCCCTCTGGCTGATGCCACTCCCCCTCCACCAGCTCTCCGACATCCTCTTCTGAACATTTCCATGGCAGATATCCTTCCATGCGTAGTGGGCATGGGCGTGGATGTGGGCGAAGTATTTCCTCCCCCATTCTTGGTGGCTCGACCTCTCCGTCACCTCCCCTCTCCCGTCACGCTACCTCTGTCTATCTTTCCAACCCGTCTACAGCCCATTTCCACTTCCAGTGCCAAACCAATTGGCCCCTGGTCATTGCGACTATTTCAATCACCTTCAAGGAAATTCAGGAGGCTGGCCCTGAACCCACCCCTCCCGCTCATCCAATTCACAAGAAGGACCCCTCTGACCTTGTGCAGCCCACTCAAACCAGAGAAAAATAGGTTTCCCTGAAGGTAGGTGATGGCAGTTCGAGTCTTCCATAGGATAAAGGCAAGCAGGAGGGCAGCGACGAGGCAAGCGTAGCAGCAGCTCGCAGATGTCCCATTCCGGATGACGATGATGGCTACTGGTGCAAAATTGAAGAAGAACCTCCCTCAGAAGATTATGATCTCTAGCGCAAGAAGCATCATCCAAGTAATTTTGTTCAGTTTTCATGTCATTTTGTTGTTCCGGGAAGTCATAGTTTTTTGGTATGTCAAAGATGAAGTCATAGATTTTTTTTATGTCAAAGCTGGTTTCCTCTTTCGAGGCAGCTCATATACATTGCTCAGGCTGGCTTCCCCTAGTGGGCAGCCCATTTTTGTCATCTTGTTGAACTCATGACGCCTCTGATGGCCTTGGATTTTATGTACCATATGGTTCGGTAATATATTTTAAACTTACTTAGAAAAAAAAGAGAGAGTAGGTTTTAAATATATATCCATTTGGTCAACCAAAAATAGGTTGTCCCAACTGTGTTCTTTGTAAGGTGATTGATCCAAAAATTCATTAGACTTGGATCACAAGTTATTTATCACAAAAGATGACATAAGTTTGTGTGAAATTTTATAGATATAAAATTTTCAATGTAATGGATCCACATATCCAAAATTAAAAAAACCCAATTTCTAGATTAACATTAAAAATATCTATAAGAAATGAAAAATACTTAAAGCAAGAATGAAATAAAAAATTTAGTTCAAAATGTGAGATAATGGTATGAGATCCTAACATAACCATTGTGGGAAATTGAGAGAATCCATGAAGTGTTCAATTATGTAAAATATGAGTGATATAATGAGATGCTGACATAATCACTATACGAACTTTAGAGAGTGTATTGAATGTCTCATTATTTGTGAAATTTTTCCACATTTTGTTCATGAAATTATGATTCATGTATGATGTTGGCTAGGATATTTAATAATGGAATAAGTTTTCATCCACTCAATGGGTTGTGCATTCACTATTATGCGTAATATCAAAGAGACTAGATATGGGCTAAATATAATCGTTGAGGAACAATCAAAAGCTGGATTAATAGAATGAGGAATGAAGATGATATTATATAAGATGAGGAAAAAAATAATAATATTGTAAAAAAGATTAAAGAAAAATAAATATGACAAAGAAGAATATGAAAATGAAAAGAATGAAGAATAAAAGAAGGTAAAAATTAAAAGAAAAGTTAGGAATAATAAAAAGTGAGAAGGATGAGAAGTAGAAAATAGAATCCACTTAGTAATATTGAATCATTTTTCTATAAAAATAACCTATAGGAAATTGGATTGCAACAAATAATAGTCACTGGTTTGGATAAATGTTCGACTCAACCATGATTTAGCATGTGGACAATATATTTAATTTGGCTCAGCTCTATGTAATTTGGAAAGAAATTTTTAAGAATATTTTTGATACACAAGGATTAAACATTTAACGTGTAAGACTCGAGGAGAAAACAAAAGATGACACAATATTTTGTAATGGAAATGAGGGAATTTTAAAATTATTAGATTCAACGTCTTAGAAATCAGCCACTTCAAGGGGGAAAACTCCTTTACATAACATATATGAACAATTCTTGGATGATACAAATGACAAAACCTCCTTTCTATATATAGGAGTCCATGGGGTCACAATATAATCCTATCCGACCTAACAATAATAATGTAAGGGCACAATAATAACAATGTGAGGCTTATAGGCGCACAACAAGAACAATAAGGGGTCTACACTAACAAAAATAAGGGACTACACTAGTAATATAGGGACCTAACATGCCCCTCTCCTTCAAAAAAATGTTGTCCTCAATGCTTGAGTAGCTCTAGATGCTTCTATATAGAATTCTCATCCTCCCATGTAGAATATTCAGTGGGTAAGTTCTTCCACTTGACGATATACTCTTAAATTGATACAACAAGAACAATAAGGGGGATACACTAAGAAAAATAAGGGACTACACTAGTAATATAGGGACCTAACATGCCCCTCTCCTTCAAAAAAGTGTTTTCCTCAATTCTTGAGTAGCTTTGGATGCCTCTGTATAGAATTCTCATCCTCCAATGTAGAATATTCAGTGGGTAAGTTCTTGTTTCCATGACTAATTCAGGTTCCAGAATTATTTTTCCTTCCTCATCAAGTTCTAGCGATATTGTTTGAACTAGAATTTTGTCACCTATAACATTTTTTAAGCATGAAACATGGAAAAATGGATGCACTCGATAAGAAGTAGGAAGCTCCAATTTGTATGTCATAGTACCAATCTTTTACAACACCTTGTAAGGACCATAGTACTTTGGCGATAATTTCTTATCCTTCTTAGCTTGCTTGAGGGAAATTTGTTTATATGGTTGTTGGCTTTAGGGGTCTTGAACCAGGTTCATTTTTAAGGTTTTCCAACAAACCCTAGAACTACTGGTCCTTTCGGAAATGTCCTTCTTGCGCAGGTCAAGGTCTCACCTGAAGTAGTATGGGAGGGTGTTGGAACCAGGTTTCCACACCTAGAGAGAGAGAGAGTTAATTAAAGTGGGTTACTTAAGATCTAACAGACTTGCACAAGAGAAGCCCTAATATAGAACCCTTTTAACAATATATCAGCTAAGAAAAAATCGTAATTAACAGGTTTCTTGAGCATATCATTTTAACCTGAGCTACGCATTCATCATATCACATCCACATGCGCATTAGTATATCATCAATATTCAGTAAGAAAACACCATCTTAGAACATAAGCATAGCCAATAATCATAACACAAGGAAATTTAAATATCATAAACAACCTTCTCATTCATTCATATTCAAATCTGACTTATAGAATCTATTATCAGCCTGTGCACACAACCATCAGGGTCCACACATAGCAGGACATGGGGTCTCCATGCACACAGCCAACAAGAGCGCTTACCCATAAAATCAACACAAAAGATCCACAAGTTTGTATCCAAGCTACTTACTTATTAGCCTTCTTCTAGACTCGATTTATCTATCTATTTATAACATCTTATCCTATGCTACTCTTTGGTCCGCAAACCATGGTTTTCAGACTCCTGGTATACCCTTTGACCCTTTACAATTCATCGAGGCTTTGACCCGCCCCAAAGCCCCTGTTCTAGACAAAATATCACAAAATATTACAAAAATGGACCAAAAATGTGGTTAGGGGACCTCGTTCCAATAGTCCCCCAACACAATATTGTGACTCGTCCTGAGTCACAGTGGTAATAGGGTCTTCATCGTTTCCTATAGCTGCTCAATAGCAGTAGCCAATGGGGGCAGAACACCTATGCTCTACGTGGCTGCGTTCTGCAGAATATTAACCATATTTTGTGAAGTTTTTCCTTCAGTTGCGGAGGTGACACTTTCCAAGGTCTGATTTAACTCTCTCACGACCCCTTTTCTAACTCCTGTGAAAGCTTGAGAGCTTCATCAGCTCAGGGCGTCAGATGGTCACTGAGTACCTTCTTCTTGTGCCAGAGCCCTAAAATTTCACTTCTAAGCCTGTGGCTGGTCCGAAGGAACACTAGTCATTGGGTTGGGACAAGAGTAGTCATAGTGGCTTCCATCTTCTCAAAATACTGCTCCTTTCGGTGTAGTTCATGATTGATTTGGTGAAGGATGGGGTCACGATGTACCCAAGACCATAACTCCATAGCAGTCTCAAACAATGGGGTGCCTTGAGTTATCTGTGCAGTAATAGTGGTTATAGCGTTGGTGACCAGCGCGGCTCGCTGGGCGTGCACCTCCGGGGGGGTCTTAGGCTGTAGCTTGGTCTGCAGCGATGCTATCTCCAAATCGACCTTAACAACCTGTACCTCAGTCCAAGACGCTTCGAAAGAAGCAACCAAGCCTTCAACCTTGGAATGTGGCGCAACGGAGGCAGGAATTACCTTTGGCATGTCCTTGCAGAGCCCGTCTATCAACTGTTCTAATTCTTCCTGCTGCGCGATGGCGGCAATGTGTGCAACCTGGGCCTGGGTAGCTTCGGCAGCTTTAGTCACAATAGTCTGCTCGGCCTCGCTAAGGTGTTTCTGCGCTTGCATCTCTCTCTGCTGAAGCTCACTGCTGATAGAGGTAAACAAGTCGTACAGTTGTGCACCCGTCAAGTTCCCAACATCGAGATCAACTGAAGAGACTTGGTTTCATAATTCTGCGGGTACCATTGCAAAAGTTGCACTTGGGAGGGGGCAGATTCGATTGTTTGTGATGGTGGTCAGGGTTGTAACTGTAGCTAGTTGGCCCACTTGGTTATAACTCGCTTGATCCACCATCACTTGAATCTGCCTCGCTTGATCCACGCTCACTTGAAGGGTGTCAGCTTTTATCTGAAGAGCCTGTAGCTAAGATTGCAAAAATTCTATCGTGGCTTTATGCTATCCGTCCAAAGGAGCCCTTCGGAAGCGATGGTGATGACGTCCACAATTTTCTCTAGGTCATCCTCTGTCAATGTAACCCCTGTGTCTGTGCCAGGCTTAATAGCCTTACGCTTCTTCCTGGGCCACTTAGGAGGTTCACTAGTGCGTTTGATACCATGCGAGGACGCCATGTCTTCGCCACCAAACCTATCGAGGTCCTGATCCTGTTGGGACTCTGGTTCTTTCGGCATGGTAAAGCCCTTAGGGGTGGTGGGTTCGTACACTGTGTCATAGTAGGAACCTCTGATTCCTTCACTGTGACTGGCAGAGTAGTGGCCTTGGGGGTTGCGCTTTGGCTGGATGTGCTGGCTGTGCCTGGGTTAGACGTCTTGGCGCCAATTTTCCACTCAAGTGGCCAAGTTGCAATTAATTTTTCAATCTCTACTTCTGTGGCCATATAAGGCAGGTTATACCAAGCTGGATCTCTGTGGGCCTGAACCTGCACATTATGCATGGTCACTTGGAATGCCGCAATATCCTTGTATATTTTGTAGACCATAGGTTACAAGCACGGCTGGGAGTGAATTATCGCTGCTAGGGCGTGATCATATAGTACCTATAAGACCTTGTTCTCTTCAACCCGCTTGGGATCCTTTGAATCCCAGAGGCTTGCAAGCCATGCTCCTTCACACATTCCTGGTTCAAGATCGGGGAATACTGCATCTTCAGGTGCCTCTCACGCAACTAAGGAAATTAACTGTATTAGCCAGGAGTAGCAGAAAGATTTTCCTTGATCCTGGGCCTCGTGCACATTGTCAAGAAATTCATCGACAAGGTACTCTGACCAGTTGAAGCAGAATACCTTTTCGAATCTACCGATGAGTTGAATTACATAGGCGGGGATGGCCATTTCTTAACATTTTTGCATCAATTTGCATGCAAGAAACAAGGTGCCCATTAGCGTCCCTGGATCACTGATTGTATCTACCTAAAACCCTCTTTGGTTGTGAATGATATCTTATTTCTTCTAGACATTTTCAGAAATCTGTTGCTTGTACTTCTTACCAATGCCCTCCTTAGGATTTGGTCCCTGCATGGGGAGGCCAGTGATTCGGTGAATTAAAGCAGCATCAATCGAGAAGTGACCTTAGATCCATAAGCACCCATCATGGACCAGTGCCAACAACTGACAAACAACTAGGTCAGTGATGTTGTAATGACCAAATTGGGGGATGCGCTACAAGTTTAAGATCCCTAACCTGACCAATCCATGTGCCCACAGCATTGGATCTACCTTCGGCATGTTGTCTTACATTACCCTTTCGAGATATAACTTTGGAGCCAGTGTACAGAAGGCATCTAGGTTGCCTAGATCACGATCATAAAATTTAAGCAGGGGGAGGCCTCCGAACATATCTCCATGCAGGGGCACCTCTTGCAGGACCAGAGGCATCTGGAGGTAGGTGTGGACAACATAGACGTTCCTAGGGGCCCACATCACTAGCTTTCTTGGCTTAACATAAGACAACATCTAGGTTAGCGGCATCAGATTCAGGGCTTCCATTGTAATCATCATTGGGCGCTTTGAAGAATCAGGCGATTGTCCCTTAGGCACTTTTCAGGGGAAATGCACAATCCAAGGGGACGTGCATGGTTTTTCCCCAGTCCAATTTGCTTGTTTTCCTTTTCCCTTTTCTTCTCCGTGCACCTTCCCCTTGCCCTTTTCTTGGCTAGTGTGGACACAACCTCCTCCATGTAATATTCCTACTTAACCTAAGCTAAGAGGAATATTCATTTTTGTTTTATTTCTCGTTACATGAATAAATGAATAAAGGAGGACATGTAAAACTCCTAAAAAGACTGAATAAATCAATGCCCATATGAACACAGATAAATCAGGGCCATGTAAATAATCACTTGCAGGTGTGAAAGGGGTTTGAGCTGTGAGACTGGGTCAACCTTGACCAAATCTATAGTGTTGTCTAGGTTCAATGCATCTCCTAAAGGGACAACACAGTCTTAGAAGGAGGCCCTTCATGTGAAAAGAGCTAACTCATCAAGGTGGTTTAGGGTTTGCAAAGGCTTTCATCTTATAAAAAGAAAGGGAAGGCAACAAGAGAAGGTTGTTGATTGATCATATTTCTGAGTATTTTGTATGCTTAGAAAAATACTAATTATCTGCTGTTTAGTGAAGGATTGTGCTTGGAGTTCCTATGCAGGGATTTCACCTCTTCCTTTGAGGATTCTTGTAGGAGTATTTGCTCAATTGATCCACTATCAGGCTTGAGGCCAAGCTCTACCTACATTGGCAGTGCTGATCCATTGAGGGTTTTGCTGCTTATGCAAGATGGAGTAAGTGGGAGTCTAGATCTGTAGATATCTAGCTTGTTTTGGGACCCTCTTCTCATGGAGTGTCTCTTTTAACCTCCTGGAAGAGTGTCTCTTCCCTTTATACTTTAGATCTACAATTTGGCAGTGGTTATCTATGTAATTTGAGCTACAACATTGTTCCCATTGATGGACTGCGTTATTTTGATATGAGGTTCTTTCTCGTGTTTTGATCACTGTTTTGATTATAGATCTCTAGTGTTGGGCTTTGCCTTCCACTTAGGTGATCCATGGATTAAATTGTTGATCCATGTTATACTTAGATCTGATCTATTGTAATGAAATGTAATATTCAAAAATTATTGCAACATTTTACAGATCTGCAACTTGTATCTCATATCTACTCTTATTTATGCATGATTTGGTTAAAACCCCAAGGGGATCTTGTAAAGGAAACTATCTAGTTTCCAGGTCTGATATAGATCTGATGTTTGGTCCACAGATCTACTACAACTCCTGACAATAATGTTGGAAATATTGTCATTGATGGCAAAGGAATTGGCAAAAACACGAGCAACACCTAACTATCCATAAGGAAAAAGAGATAGAGAAGTAGAATTGAATTAGGGGTTTAATATAGTTTGCAAAGGAGATGACAAAAGGGAGAGCTGCTAGGAAGAGACAAGGTAATAGATTGAAGGAAAAATTGATTATCTAGAATATATATGACCTGTGTGATCAATCTCATAATGGGCAGAGGATACCTACGGTGCCCGGAGAAGAATGAAATCATTATTAGGGATATGTGTATTATATGTGTATTGACTGATGTAATTCTTGTATGGAATCCCCTGAATCTCTGTATAAGTCTCTACGAATGGGGTTAAAAGTGAAACCCTGTTGAGGAATTATGGTGGTAGGATTCGAATTCCAGGATGAGACCTTCTTGTAATGAAGATCTAGCTTAGTTTGATATTTGCAGTCGTGGAACTATTTGGTTGAATATATAGGGGGCTCTCGAGGCATTCAGTGTATCCATTGAAGAAATTAATGGTGGCAGAGATATGATGTTTTTGAATGTACAATTAGAGTACAAGTAGAATCGAAACTGTGACAGGATAGAACTCTGAAATGGAAGGTTGACATGTTATATATATCATAGTAGAATTGAGGAATGACATTGAATTGTCACAAGTTAATGTCTGTAAGGAAATCCCGTCAGAAGAGAACTACATTTGTTCGTTGGTTATTGGAAATCCTGCCAAAGATAGACCAGAGTTATAACGCAAACCCAGACTAACCCTTTGGAATCATGAACGGAACCTTGAGCGAAGGGCAGAACCATGAAGGAGGAACAATGAAGGCGGTTTATGGTTTTCATCGCACTGCCTTCAACGGGAAAGCAATATTCAAGAGGTGGGGAGTGATTCCATAAAATGGGCGACACGCGTCCCTATACGATTCTACAAAACCGCTTTTTACTGTGCGCCATCGTGCGTTATAGTTCGACCCAGGACGCCCAGCGATATCATTGAGCGCTGTTGATCTGGGAAGGGGTCATCGGATAGTCGTCATTTGTTGAAGGTGCGTGAAGATTAACACAGGTACGACGGGCCATCACACGTTAACGATCGGTATCGGAGGTTGAGCGATATGCATATACGTCGTTGATCTGGAAGCTTGCTAATCTAACGGTGATCAGATGCTGAACTTGCGCGGAGTTTACCTATGGTACCATGTGCGTATTTGATTGGCTATTGACTATATTTGTGGGCCCGAGGTCAAAGGTTTACCATAGTATTTGGAAGAGTTAAAATGCGAAGGGTTAACTTTAATCCTAAAGTCCTATTCAAAATTGTAAATATCTTTATTTATCAATTTCTTTAAATTGATAAATAAAAATTAAAAAGAGATCAAAAAGCCCTGTGGGATGAACTAAAAGGAATACTGTCAGAGGAATACCATTAGCAGTTCGTGGTTTTGACTCATGGTTTTAATAAAGGGAAAACTATATAAGGAGAAGAAAAATAAAGAACGAGGTGTGCATTGTAAGGGTGGTGAATAAAAATTTCTAAAAGGAATATCTGTATGGGCGAGCTCTATTCGTAACTGATAAATATGAAACTACGATGCATCCATGAATATAATGATGAATCTCTGGTGTGAATGATGGATGAAATCATGAGGAACTGGTGTGAGTATACATAAAATAAATAAATTTGGTGACTGGCAAGGTATGTCGTATGGAAACTGGTGGATCCAGTATGAAAGTTGATGAAACGTGGTCTGCAGCGGTGCTGAGGGTCGAAGCCTTTAGAGAGGGGGTTGTAGCTCCCTTCCAGTGATAGCTGGTAAATGAGAGCAGGGGGTAGTAGCTCCCTTCCAGGAGAGGCTGGTAAACGAGAGAAGGTTGAAGCCTTCTGCAGGTGGGTGCCTGCGTGCTGGTATAAGTCTGCACCAACATATATTGTAAGAAGTTTTCTCTATAAAAATATTGAAGACTAAGATTACAACAGCGGTGGCTTTCTCCCGAATTGGGTTTCCACCTTGAATCCTAGTGTTCACATGTGTTGTTTTGTTTTATGGTTTGTTCTGTTATTTCTGTTCATGCTTAATGCTCATCTGATGCAATACTCTAAGTAAAGACATAATAAGATATCTGGACATACATATTGGATGCAGTACTGTAACATATGGTTTTAAGATAAAGCAAAGAAATTTATTTTAGCCCTAAATACTGATTCACTCCCCCCCCTCTCAGTATTTTTCCCAGCAATTGGTATCAGAGCAGGTCCTTCTGGAAAATCTTAGTCGCTAGAAGGAAGATCAAGCAAGATGAGCAATCAATATGGAACAACATCTATCAGGCCTTCGCTCTTTAACGGAAATAATTTAATCTTCTAGAAAACAAGGATGAGATCCTATCTTCAGTCTCTGGGAGCAGAGGTATGGGCAATTGTTGAACAAGGATATCAATACCCAGCTGCAGTACCAACAGATCCGATAGAAAGAAAGAATTATGAAACAAATGCAAATGCAGTTAATGCTCTATTGGGAAGTCTAACTGAATCAGAATTTGTCAAAGTCATGCAGCTGAATACAACCAAGACAATATGGGACAAAATCATTCTAAGTTATGAAGGTGATGCAAAGGTAAAAAGTGCTAAACTCCAAACTCTCATAATTCAATATGAGAATCTAAAAATGGATAATGAGGAGAGCATTGCCAATTTATTTTTACGTCTTGATGATATTGTAAATCGTATAAGAAATCTGGGAGAAACAATAACCGAATCTACCTTGGTTGAGAAAGTCTTAAGATCACTAACGACAAAATTTGAGTCAAAAGTTTCTGCCCTTGAAGAAAAGCAGGATCTTCAAAACCTTACTGTGGTGCAACTTCATGGCATACTAACTGCATATGAAATGAGAAGAGGAGGACCTTCTGAAGTGAAAGAAGCAGTCTTTAGAACTTCTACAAAAGGGAAGGAAGTTCAAAAAACAAAAGGATCAGGATATATCTCAGAAGAAGATGAGATAAAATTTGTAAAGAAACTTCAACTTGGCACAGGACGGTTTAGAGGTAAGCTTCCTTTCAAATGTTTTGATTGTGGAAGAGTTGGTCATTATGTTGCTAAGTGTCCTTATAAAGAAACACATAAAAAGGGGAAGGAAGTAGCAAAAAGGAATAAGAATCGTTTTAGCACTAGAAAGAGTTACTATACTCATGAAGATAGTGATGGGTTATCTAATAGTGAGGAAGAATGTGAACAAGATATTAGACTTCTCATGGCATTTGAAAAATAATCTAGAGAAGAAAAAGATACTTTTGTGGATGCTCTAGAAGATAGTGATTTTCTTGATGAAAACAATAAACTCAAAATTTGCTTAGAAGAAAGTAAAATAACCATAGAAACTCTGAAAAATCAGCTTGAAGAAAAGGAGAAACACAATGAAAAATGAGAGTGTGAAGTAGTAAGTCTAAGAAAAGAACTTGAGAAAGGAAAAACTCTGAATCTTAGATTTGCTAAAGGATCTGAAAAATTAGATGAGATGATCAAGGTACAACGTTCTCCTCTTGTAAAGACAGGTCTTGGATATATTGGAGAATCTTCTCAGGCTTCAGCACCAAATTATCTAAAAGCAGTTACAGCTGGTTTACAACATGCTGCCACTCAGCAAGGGAATAAAGAATCTTTACAGATAAATCATGATCATCTCAATTCAAAGAACACTAACAAGAATGTCTTTCAAAGAAACACCAATCAACAAGTAAATTCATATAGAAGATTTTATGATCGCAGAAATTTCTTCTTCAATGGACAATGTTTCTCATGTCACAATTTTGGTCATAAAGTTGTTCAATGTGTTGCATATAAAGCCATCATGACAAGAGAAGCAAGAAAGAAAAGGATTGATATTGAAACAAAGAAGAATACTTATAACAAATTTTATCCTCTTCAAAATGAAGTTGAATGTGCTTATTGCAATAACTTTGGCCATGAAGAATCTGAATGCAGGAGCAAAGTTCAGCCAAAAGAACATGTTCCTTCAAGCTCCAAAGTATGGAAAAAGAAGGAATTACAGGTTGAAAATTATGGCATAGCGTTATTTGCAGAAGATGAAGAAAACCAATGGTACATTGATAGTGGATGCTCAAGACACATGACAGGTGATAAAGACAAACTTCTTGCATATAGTGCTCTAGAAAAAGAAAAAAATGTTACATTTGGAAATGATACTCCTGCGGTCATTAAGGGAAAAGGGTCTGTTTTTCTAAAAGAAAAGGTGAAAGCTAATGAAGTTATGTATGTGGATGGATTAAAGCATAACTTGTTAAGTGTAAGTCAAATGTGTGATCAAGGAACTGAATTTGTCTTTAGTTCAAAAGAATGTATGGTACGTGATCTTGATACAGGTAAAGCAATTATAAAAGGAAAAAGAACTCCAAACAACCTGTATATATTGAAGAACCCCAAAGAACAATGTTATTTGAGTAAATCTTCAGAAAATTGGCTATGGAATAGAAGGTTGGGGCATCTGAGCTTCTCTCAAATCAACAAATCAAGCAGACTTAAAGCTGTTCGTGATCTTCCCAATATTACTCTACCTGAAAATATCATATGCAAATCTTGCCAATTCGGCAAGCAAACTAGGGTACAATTTAATGCCAAGGAAGGATCAACAATTATGCCTCTTGAACTCATTCATACTGACATATGTGGACCTATGAGGAAAAAGTCACCACGTGGTGAAGAATACTATATCTTATTCATTGATGATTTCTCTAGAATGTGTTGGATTGGGTTCCTTAAACACAAAGATGAAGCATTTGAGAAATTTCAGATCTTCAAAGCACTAGTTTAGAATGAATTAGATCTAAAAATCAAGTGTCTCAGATCTGATCGAGGAGGAGAATATACATCCAATGAATTCCTTGAATTCTATGAACAACATGGCATAAAAAGATAGTTCTCTGTAGCTGGCACTCCACAACAGAATGGCATTGCAGAAAGAATGAACAGAACAGTTCAACAAATGGCTAGAGCTATGCTTGATGATTTCGGAACACCTGTCACATTTTGGGGAGAAGCAGCACATAAACATTCTCAACAAAGCACATGTTCGTGTAAATAGTGATAAAACTCCATATGAACTCTGGTATGGTAATCCTCCCACTATAGAGCATTTTAGAATTTTTGGGAGAAAATGCTTTATCAAGAATAGTGATTAAAAACTTGGCAAGTTTGAACCCAGAGAAGATGAAGGAATATTTCTTGGTTACTCCTCTAGGAGTAGGGCATATAAATGTTACAATAAAAGACTTTGGAAGATTGTTGAATGTATTGATGTTGTTATTGATGAGTCTCCTGCAGCTCCAAAAGAAGAAAATCAAACAACAAATGAAGATAATGATGACACATATCCTTCTACATCAAATATTAATGATACAAATAGTGAACCCAGTGAAGAACCCGAAGAGGATTTGTCTGAAAAGGCTCCATCTAGATTTGTTCAAAAGAATCATCCAGAATCTCAAATTTTGGGAGAAAAGGGATCAGGTGTACAAACAAGAAGGACTCTTGTGGGATCTTCTAGCAATATGGCATTTCTATCCACTATTGAACCTCACAGTGTCAGTCAAGCTAGCAAAGATGAATGTTGGATTCAAGCCATGAATGAAGAGCTTGATCAAATTGAAAAGAATCACACTTGGGAATTAGTACCAAGGCCTCATGACAAAAATGTTATTGGAACTAAATGGATATTCAAAAACAAGTTAAATGAGAATGGGGATGTTATAAGAAATAAAGCTAGACTTGTGTGCAAAGGGTATGCTCAACAAGAAGGTATAGAATTTGAAGAAACCTTTGCTCTTGTAGCCAGACTTGAAGCCATAAGAATGTTTCTTGCCTTTTCAAGCTTCCAACAAATCAAAGTTTATCAAATGGATGTTAAATCTGCTTTTCTCAATGGTGATCTAGAAGAAGAAGTTTATATAGAACAACCAGAAGGATTCATTTTGGGAAATGATGAAAAACTTGTTTGTAAACTTAAAAAGGCTCTATATGGTCTCAAACAAGCTCTAAGGGCATGGTACTATCGTCTTGACAAATATCTCCATCAAAAAGGATTTTCAAAAGGGTCTGCTGACAGCAACTTATACACAAAAAATGAAAATGACAAACTATTGATTGTGGTTGTATATGTTGATGATATCATTTTTGGAAGTAACAAAGAATCTATGAGTCAGAAATTTGCTTCTGATATGCAGCAAGAATTTGAAATGTCTTTGCTTGGGGAACTAACATTCTTTCTTGGCTTACAAGTACAACAAGCAACAGATGGCATATTCTTATCACAAGCAAAATACCTCAAGCAAATCCTGAAGAAGTATGGCATGGAAAATTGCAAACCTGTAAGTACACCAATGATAACCGGATGTAATCTCAGTTCTAATGATGATTCTCCCATGGTGAATCAACCTGAATACAAATCTATGATAGGAAGTCTACTTTATCTCACTGGGACAAGACCAGACATCATGCATGCAGTTGGGATTGTTGGATGATTCCAAGCTAATCCAAAAGAGTCTCATCTTCAGGCTGTGAAAAGAATATTCAAATATCTACAAGGAACTCAAGACTTTGGACTATGGTATCCAAAGAATGCAGATCTTACTCTTCATGCATACACTGATGCAGATTGGGCTGGAAGTGTTGATGATCGGAAAGGCACTAGTGGTGGTGCATTCTATATGGGGCCCTGGTTAGTATCTTGGTTTAGCAAGAAGCAAAGCTCCATTGCCTTATCTATAGCAGAAGCAGAATATGTGGCTACTGCATCATGTTGCACTTAACTTCTCTGGATGATAAAAACCCTACAAGTCTTTCAAATCAAATTTTCACCTCCTATATCCATTACGTATGATAATACAAGTGGTATCAGTATCTCAAAGAATCCTGTTATGCATTCCAAGACCAAGCACATTCCCATCAAATATCACTTCTTACGTGAACAAGTGCTTTAACAAAAGGTGAAATTGGAGTATGTTTCCTCCAAAGAATAAGTTGCTGATATATTTACTAAACCTCTACCCAGGGAAGCATTCAAATACCTCAGACAGAAACTGGGAGTAGTCTTTGCCATGCAGAGGATCAGGTCTACTTACATACATAAGATTAAATTGGTTGCGAGGTGCTGTTAGGCATCTCTGAATGCACAGGCTCAGGGGGAGCATTGGTCATATGAAAAGGATGAATTGTTGAAGATGCAACATGATCTCAGGGGGAGCATGGCATTATCGGTTCAAAGGATCTTGATCAAAATCTTTGCCATTTATGTCAAAGGGGGAGGAAAAGCAACAAAGGGCTTCCGTAAGGCCATCAGAGGAAAAGTATTGCCATCAATGCCAAAGGGGGAGATTGTTGGAAATATTGTCATTGATGGAAAAGGAATTGGAAAAAACAGGAGCAGCACCTAACTATCCATAAGGAAAAAGAGACAGAGCAGTATAATTGAATTAGGGGTTTAATATAGTTTGCAAAGGAGATGACAAAAGGGAGAGCTGCTAGGAAGAGACAAGGTAATAGATTGAAGGACAAATTGATTATCTGGAATATATATGACCTGTGTGATCAATCTCATAATGGGCAGAGGATACCTACGGTGCCGGGAGAAGAATGAAATCATTGTTAGGGATATGTGTATTATATGTGTATTGACTGATGTAATTCTTGTATGGAATCCCCTGAATTTCTGTATAAGTCTCTACGAATGGGGTTAAAAGTGAAACCCTGTTGAGGAATTATGGTGGTAGGATTCGAATTCCAGGATGAGACCTTCTTGTAATGAAGATCTGGCTTATTTTGATATTTGCAGTCATGGAACTATTTGGTTGAATATATAGGGGGCTCTCAAGGCATTCAGTGTATCCATTGAAGAACTTAATGGTGGCAGAGATATGATGTTTTTGAATGTACAAGTAGAAGCGGAACTGTGACAAGATAGAACTCCGAAATGGAAGGTTGACATGTTATATATATCATAGCAGAATTGAGGAATGACATTAAATTGTCACAAGTTAATGTCTGTAAGGAAATCCCGTCGGAAGAGAACTACATTTGTTCGTTGGTTATTGGAAATCCTGCCAAAGATAAACCAGAGTTATAACGCAAACCCAGACTAACCCTTTGGAATCATGAACGGAACCTTGAGCGAAGGGTGGAACCACGAAGGAGGAACAGTGAAGGCTGTTTATGGTTTTCATCGCACTGCCTTCAACGGGCAAGCGATATTCAAGAGGTGGGGAGCGATTCCATAAAACGGGCGACACGCATCCCTGTACGATTCTACAAAACCACTTTTTACTTTGCGCCATCGCGTGTTATAGTTCGACCTAGGATGCCCAGCGATATCGTTGAGCGCCATTGATCTGGGAAGGGGTCATCAGACGGTCGTCATTTGTTGAAGGTGCGCGAAGATTAACACAGGTACGGTGGGCCATTGCACGTTAACGATCGGTATCAGAGGTCAAGCGATATGCATATACGCTGTTGATCTGGAAGCTTTCTAATCTAACGGTGATCGGACATTGGACTTGCGCGGAGTTTACCTATGGTACCATGCACGTATTTGATTGGATATTGAATATATTTGTGGGCTCGGGGTCAAAGGTTTACCATATTATTTGGAAGAGTTAAAATGCGAAGGGTTAACTTTAATCCTAAAGTTCTGTTCAAAATTGTAAATATATTTATTTATCAATTTATTTAAATTGATAAATAAAAATTAAAAAGAGATCAAAAAGTCCCGTGGGATGAACTAAAGGAATACTGTCAAAGGAATACCATTAGTAGTTCATGGTTTTGACTCATGGTTTTAATAAAGGGAAAACTATATAAGGAGAAGAAAAATAAAGAACAAGGTGTGCATTGTAAGGGTGGTGAATAAAAATTTCTAAAAAGAATATCTGTATGGGCGAGCTCTGTTCGTAACTAATAAATCTAAAACTACGATGCATCCATGAATATAATGATGAATCTCTGGTGTGAATGACAGATGAAATCATGAGGAACTAGTGTGAGTATACAGAAAATAAATAAATCTGGTGACTGGCAAGGTATGTCGTATGGAAACTGGTGGATCCAGTATGAAAGTTGATGAAACGTGGTCCGCAACGGTGCTGAGGGTCGAAACCTTCAGAGAGGGGGTTGTAGCTCCATTCTAGTGATAGCTGGTAAACGAGAGCAGGGGGTAGTAGCTCCCTTCCAGGAGAGGCTGGTAAATGAGAGAAGGTTGAAGCCTTCTGCAGGTGGGTGCCTGCGTGCTGGTATAAGTCTGCACCAGCAAATATTGTAAGAATTTTTCTCTATAACAATATTGAAGACTGAGATTACAGCAGCGGTGGTTTTCTCCTGAATTGGGTTTCCACCTTAAATCCTGGTGTTCACATGTGTTGTTTTGTTTGATGGTTTGTTTTGTTATTTCTGTTCATGCTTGATGCTTATCTGATGCAATACTCTAAGTAAAGACATAATAAGATATCTGGACACACATGTTGGATGCAGTACTGTAACATATGGTTTTAAGAGAAAGTAAAGAAAAATTGTTTAGCCCTAAATGCTGATTCACCCCCCCCCTCCTTCTCAGTATTTTTCCCAAC
Source organism: Pinus albicaulis (assembly GCA_034641835.2). NCBI lineage: Eukaryota > Viridiplantae > Streptophyta > Pinopsida > Pinales > Pinaceae > Pinus > Pinus albicaulis. The sequence continues at coordinate 1,543,671,826 of CM076581.1, read as the reverse complement.
AAATAACATTGTTGAGCCATTTATATTAATATAGCTATGTTGCAGCTCTCTTTTCTGAAGCTATCTTTCTCTCTTGTCTCATGTAACTTACTGTATATTGAAAGAGCTTCACTTTAATTCTGATTTTCTGCTGTACATTCATTTATTAATTATATTTGATGGCCTCCTGCTTAAATTTTCAAAGACTGCGTTATTCTTGAAGCTGATTATTGTGCATAGCTACAACCCCTCTTGTAGGGTGTTTTCCAGCTAGACTATGTTGTTGAGACTTGTTTACCACACCTAATTTGATTTTTTTTGCTCCCCTTTTGGATCTAGACCCTAGATCTACTGATCTAAGGGATCCAAGGGCTGAAAAATAATTTATGTACATCAATCTCTCAAGGAGTGCATTATTTTTCCAAGCTTTCTGTGTAATCCCAATTTGGGAACATTACAGTGGTACCAGAGCTCCTTTCTTGGCACAACCTGTGCTTGCCTTGGAGCACCAGCCATGTTGCATTTAGAAGAAGATGATACTCTTACTAAGAGGGAGAAGAGGTACCAGAATAGAAGTCATAAAACGTATGACTACATTACTGATGATCCTAACAAGGGTCAAGACAAGGGGAAAGCCCCTGAAGCTGTGAATGATAAAGAAGCAGAGGAGTTTGCAAAAAATATTTTGGAGACCATGCTAGACCTTGCCAAGGAGATCAAAGAGATGAGGGTGGAAAAAATGAGGGAATCTTCTGGGAGATTTTAGTTGGGAGAAAGCTAAGATATGTCTCATCATGGGACTGTTCAACCAATGAATTTGCCACCAGCCCCACAAGCTTCACAACGCTCCACTATGCCTACCTTCTTGGCTGTGGAGAATGAAGGACCACATGAGCTAGCTTCACTTGAAAATTACTTTATGGAGTATGATTCTCAGAGTCAGAGATTCAAGGATCACTTGAGTTTCCAAGAATTTTGTCACCTCAAGGACATAAGAAGACCAGGGCAGCAGTATAGAGATGGTGGTTTCTTTCATAGTAGACAACACACTATGGGCAGATTTTTTTTGCCCAAGTTTGATGGATCCTCCTCTAGTTCGATGGATTGTCTACATTGGGACACATAAATGTGACTACCTATGCTGAGTTCACTAGGATACTGGTGGAGAGGTTTGATGGGAAGGATCCTAAAGCACCCTTCATAAGCCTTGCAAATCTAAATCAGTCAGGAGATGTAAAGACTTATATCTCTGAGTTTCTAAGATTATCATTCATGGTCCCTGATCTATCTCTAGCAAGGAGAGTCTACATGTTCATCGATGGCCTGGAGGAGCCTTTGCATGGGTTGGTTAAATCTACCAAGCCTATCACTTTGCATGATGCCATTGAGAGAGCTAGAGATCTCAATATTGCTTGCCAAAAGTAAAGGAAACTTTCCAAAGCAAGGCCCCTCACTTTTCTAAAGGGAAAGAAGGAAAAGTTGCTCCTCCCAAGGAGATCTCTTTGAAGAAACCTCTTGATATTGATCTCAGGAGGGAATTGAGAAAGAAGAGACTGTTCTTCACTTTCCAAGAGTCATGGGCACTAGGACATAGATGTGCTGCTGGAAAAGCACACTACATAGAAGTATTCTCAGAATTTGAGGAGGAAGGTGAAGGTGATGAACCTAGGAAGGGTCACAACGCTGATGATGAAGATGAGGGAGATCAAACACCATCCAGAGATGGAAAGGGAGCCTTTGCTCCAACAAGTGGGACTCTTGCCTCTTTGAGGGGAGTGCCTAAGTAATTGACCCTAAGAGAACAAGGTTCAATCATGAATCAAAGAGTATCTGTCTTGATTGACAGTGGGGTAACCCACAACTTTATTGATGCTCACCTTGTGCAAAGGAGAGGAATCCCCACTGATACTTTTGAGGGATTTTCTATTTTGGTCCTAGGAGATAGGACCATGCAATGCATGCAATATGTCCCCTCACTCTTTGTCACTATGGGATCCTACACTTTGGTGGATCACTTCTTTGTAGTTGACATTCCAGACACCAACATCATTTTGGGTGTCCAATGGTTGATTACCTTGGGAAAGGTTACCACTGATTGGAAAGATTTGCAAATGGAGTGGGTGGACTTGAATAGTGGAAAACTACAAATGATTCAAGGAATGAACACTTATTATCCTTCACCTAATGTTTCCACACAAATAACATAGATGGATTTGTGCAGTGGAAGCAGGGATCTAAAAGTTCCTTCTCTCATGTTCATGAGGATGCTACAAGGAACGTTCTTATCTTATGGCAAGCCACCTAGAATTCCATCAGATTCAGATCTTGTGGGGGAAGCCTCACAAAGTGCTGCTCCAAATCTAGATCCAGGAAGGATTGGAGCAATAGAAGCCCAAGCTACAACGCTGTGGGAGGAGAAGAATGGGAGGATCAACCTTCCAACAAACCACTCTGGCATGTGTAATGTCAGAAATACAATCAGCAACAAGACAAGCACTCACATGGATGTATCAACAATGTTGTCATTGTTGAGCAATGTGGATCTTTATTGGAAATCTCAACTGCTTGTAGAGTATTCCAAAGATCTCCACACAGGTATGATACTAGATGGCATGCATCAAGAAGAGGGCTACTTAGTCCAAGGAGGAGTCATCTATTATCATCGTAAGGTCTTTTTGGCTAGAGATTCCAAGATGAAGCAGAATATCCTACAAGGATCATATGAAGAATTCTTCCTCAGCCATATGTATTCAATGAATATCTATTCCCTGATCATGAAGGGTTTTGATTGGGAAGGCATGAGAGAGGAATTACATCAGCACTTTCAAGAGTGCAATAGCTATAGAGGATTGGGGCAGCCAATGGACTCTTTGCAAGAGTTATCTCAGCCAACTCTTCCTTTTCTTGAAAGGAGGGGAATGCTCATGCACAACTCCATGTGTGTGAAGGACTATGATGGTAAAGGAATTGATCTTGATAAGCAAGTTGTATTTTTTGATCTATTATATTCCTTTACCATGTTTTTGTAGGATATGAATCCTAAAGGGAGTGAGAGATCATATGGATCTCATAGTTTGTTGAGGGCCAATGGAAATTCTAAACTTGGCCACTCCCTTGATGTGTAAAGGGAGACTCCTTTTCATGATGGGTGCTTCCCAAAGGCACCAAACTTATGTAACACCTTCAGCCATGTTAAGGTGACTCATGCAAAAAAAGTGTGGTGGGAATGCCACTCATCACACCTCGATCTAATGAAGACAAGAACTGCGCTTGCATCACATGTGCGATTTTGATCCACCTCCTCAAGTGTAGATTTCAGTTTGCATCTATGTAGTCTTGCTTCCATACTTAGATTATATAGTTGTATTATTTATGGGGTTGTATGGACAGAGGATGGGAAGTGTATATGTACCGCATGGTTTAGAACTTCTACCTGTACTTCATGATACATGTTTTAGATGTAGCATTGCTACAAACAAGTTTATTTCTATTGAGTTTTTCACTCCTGAAGGGATGGACTATGCACATATTATGTTCGCCTTGGAGGAACAATACATGATGTATTGGATTGTTGAGCACTTGGCTTATGATGAGGACTTGATCCTTGATGGTGCCCTCAATGAAGGAGGAGAAATACTAAAACTCTTGCCCTATTAGTTTCTTGAGGACAAGCAACATTTTGGAGGGGAGGACAGTAATATTTCTACTTAGCCTAAGCTAAGAGGAATATTCATTTTTTTTTTAATTTCCTATTGCATGAATAAATGAATAAAGGAGGACATGTAAAACTCCTAAAAATACTGAATAAATCAATGCCCATATGAACATAGATAAATCAGGGCCATGTAAATAATCACTTGCAGGTGTGAAAGGGGTTTGAACTATGAGACTGGGTCAACCTTGACCAAATCTACAATGTTGTCTAGGTTCAATGCATCTCCTAAAGGGACATCGCAGTTTTAGAAGGAGGCCCCTCATGTGAAAAGGGCTAACTCATCAAGGTGGTTTAGGGTTTGCAAAGGCTCTCATCTTATAAAAGGAAAGGGAAGGTAGCAAGAAAAGGTTGTTGATTGATCATATTTCTGAGTATTTTGTTTGCTTAGACAAATACTAATTCTCTGCTGTTTAGAGGAGGATTGTTCTTGGAGTTCCTATGCAGGGATTCCACCTCTTCCTTTGAGGATTCTAGGAGGAGTATTTGTTGAATTGATCCACTATCAGGCTTGAGGCCAAGCTCTACTTACATTAGCAGCACTGATCCATTGAGGGTTTTGTTGCTTCTGCAAGCTACAGCAAGTGGGAGTCTAGATCTGCAGAGATCTAGCTTGTTTTGGGAGCCTCTTCTCATGGAGTGTGTCTTTTAACCTCCTGGAAGAGTGTCTCTTCCATTTATACTTCAGATCTACAATTTGGAAGTGGTTATCTATGTAATTTGAGCTACAATGTTGTTCCCATTGATGGACTGCATTATTTTGATATGAGGTTCTTTCTGGTGTTTTGATCACTGTTTTGATTAGAGATCTATAGTGCTGGGCTTTGCCTTCCACTTAGGTGATCCATGGATTAACTTGCTGATCCATGTTCTATTTAGTTCTGATCTATTGTAATGAAATTTAATATTTAGAAATTACTGCAGCATTTTACAAATCTGCAACTTGTATCTCAGATCTACTCTTATTTACGCATGATTTGGTTAAAACCCCAAGGGGACCTTGTAAAGAAAACTATCTAGTTTCCAAATCTGATATAGATATGATGTTTGGTCCACAGATTTTTCCTAGATCTGAGTTGTAATATGCAGCTACTATAGCTCCTGAAAATAATGCCGTTGAGCCATTTTTGCTGATATATCTATGTTGCAGCTCTCTTTTCTGAAGCTATCCTACTCTCTTGTCTCATGTAACTTACTGTATATTCAAAGATCTTCACTTTACTTCTGATTTGTTGTCGTACATTCATTTATTAATTATATTTGATGGCCTCCTACTTAAATTTTCAAAGACCGCGTTATTCTTGAAGCTTCTTGTTGTGCATAGCTGCAGCCCCTCTTTTAGGGTGTTTTCCAGCTAGACTAGGTTGTGGGAGACCTGTTTACCACACCTAGTTTGATTTGTTTTTTCTCCCCTTTTGGATCTAGACCCCAGATCTGCTAATCTAAGAGATACAAGAGCTGAAAACTCATTTCTATACATCAATCTCTCAAGGAGTGTGTTATTTTTCCAAGCTTGCTGTGCAATCCCAATTTGGGAACATTACACTCCATCTCTAGGGTTACTTCGAATACATCTTCAGACCTTGCCTCCCCAGACATTGTGACAGGAAATGAATCATTAGGGTTCATAGTGGTCATTCTTGCTCAGAAGATAAATTTAGGGTTGCTACTATCATAAGGGGTAGCTCGCTCAGACATGCGGATGATAATTGTACAGATGAGACAAAATTCACCAAGGTCACCAAGGTGCAAGAGTTTCAGACAACAAAAAAACTCCTTGTGACCAACACCCCTCTTCTTATAGCTTACGATGATGGAAAATAGTCGGATTAGCCTTAATTGCAATCTATCATTACAGAAATGGTAAAAAATTCTCTCAAATCGCCACATTAATTTCCAATTTCCTGTTCCATTCTTCAAAAAAATCTCGTTTCTACCCCAGCAACCTGTTAAAAATGGCTAGTTTTTTCTGCCACGTACTACCCTTGTGCTTGTATCATACCACTTTGCACCTCCTACCCTACACATCATCCCTGCACATTCGTCGATCCTGCCTTTTTTTTCACACCCTGATGTGTGCAACATAATTTATGCAGCTACTCCGACCATATAGTCATTTGGTTGGCATCGAGTTGTCCCTATAGGATTTCAAATGACTTCCATTAACATACCTCGATAAGAAATCTCTGCGTAAAGTAGCCAATCTTAATGTGCCACCACCGGTAATCTCCTTCACTATATATGGGCCTATCCAGTGCTTACGGAACTTCCCCAGCTGTCAGGAAAACTGTCTATCGTAAAGTAATACCAATTCATCCTCCTTAAAGATCTTCTGCCGAATATGTCAAACATGCAAAGATTTTTTGCGAGCCTTATGAACCTGCTGGTGGAAATGAGAAATGAACTGATCCTCTTCTAGGGCCATCAACTGTGCCAATCATTCCTCCATGATGTCTGGTTCTGCCATTTTTGTAAAATCTGAGATGTGCAGGCTAGGAATGATGTACTCCATAGGCATGACGAATTCCTTCCCATAGACCATTCTAAAGGGTGTTTTTCCTGTGAGTTTCTTACATGTAGTCCTATAGGCCCAGAGTACTGAGTGGATGCATACATCCTAGTCACTTCAATCAACATTATAGACCTTAGTGAGCGCATGTTCCAAAATTTTATTGACGGCCTCTATGAACCCATTTTCCTGTGGGTAATATGGGGCGCTCTTCACATGGTGGATCTGGAATTCCTCAGTTAGAGTCGTAATCGTTTCATTAACAAAATGTGTACCCCTGTCACTCATTAGGACCTTTGGGCACCCAAAATTGGTCAAAATATTGTAAAAAATAAAGTGCGCAACATATCTGCAGTACAATCCTTGACAACTTTTGCTTCCGCCCATCTGGTTACGTAATCCATGGTAGTGATGATATACTGGGTACCTGTCTTCTTTCCCAGAGGATTGATGGGTCCCATGAAATCTATGGCCCATTTGTCGAACGCTTGCAGAGCCATCTATGGTTGCATGGGAATTTCATCTCGACGCGAGGGCTTTCTAGTTTGTTGGCATGCATCACAGGCCCAACAGTACGCATGGGCATTGCTGTGCAATGTGGGCCACCACAATCCAACCCTTAATACTTTATGCGTAGTGGCTTTACCTGCATAATTCCCTCCTGCAATTACTCCATGGGCCTTAGAAAAGATAGCTTCTCTCTCGTGTTATAGTACATACCTTCGCAACGCTTTATCTGCACCTAGCTTGTAGAGTTTTCCCACTATTATGGTAAAATCGGCTGCGCGAGTGAAAAATTCCTTTTTCTGTGGTATTGAGTAGTCGTCGGGCGCCTTGCCTATGGTCAAGAATTGCACAATGTCTGAAAAGTGCTCGTCAATCACCTTGATAGTAAACAACTGTGCATTAGGCAATCCTTCTTCTAGGTTAGTCGGATCTTCCCCATTCTCGATTCTAGACAAGTGATCTGGTCCTGCGTTTAACCTCCCCGATTTCACAATAATATCAAAATCATACTCTTGAAACAATAGTAACCACCTACATATTTCACCCCCCAACATAGGCTTATTGACTAGGTACTTTAGAGCTGAATGATCTGTGAACATCTTGAAGTGCCATCCTAATAAATAGTGCCTATATTTATGGAGGGCATACACCATTGCCAACCCTTCACGCTCCATGGTAGAATAGCTATGTTTTTCACTCAAAAGCTTCCTGCTAGCGAAGGCCACTGGGTCATCGATGTCTCCTTCTCCATTCTATGCCAAGAAAACTCCTAATGCGATCCTTGATGCATCCACATGTACATGAAAGACCTTTTCCCAGTTAGGGAATATAAGAATAGGTGTAGTTACCATCTTTTCTTTTAATAGCTCGAAGCTTTTCTGACATTCATCATCCCAAAAAAATGAGACATCCTTCTTCAACAATTTTTCCATCAGGGCAGTGATCAAAGTGCACCCCTGAATAAACTTAATGTAGTAATCGGTGTGGCCTAGGATGGTGCATAAATATTTCTCAGTAGTGGGGACTGCCAAATTGATGATAATCACGATCTTAGCTAGATCAAACATCAATCCCTGCTGACACACCACGTGTCCCAATTGAATCCCAAATGGGACATAGAATATGAATTTCTTGATATTTAGCAAAATCTGGTGTTTCCTGTAGGCATCCAGCATCATGCGCAGGTTTGACACATCGTTCTTTACGAACCCAAAAACTGTCCAATCGTCAAAATAGACTTCCAGAAACTTGTGAATGAATTCCCTGAATACTGCCACAACTATGCGTGAAAATATGGCAGTGGCATTCCTTATTCCAAATGGCATGACAGTGTACTGGAACAAGCCCCACTCAGTTGCGAAGGTTGTCTTGCTGTGGTATTTAGGTGCTATGCAGATCTAATGGTGCCCCCGAGAACTTGTTAGAAAATGAGTAAGCTTCCTGGCCTCCCACATTATGTAGAATTTCATCGGAGAATGGCGTAGCGAAGGGATCATGTACGCAGGCATTATTTAACTTGTGTAGGTCTACATAGATCCTTATCTCTCCTTTAGTATTATTTTACTAGACCACCGTAGGGCTTACCCAATCTAACTGTTTTACTAGTTCAATGATGCCTCCAGCCACCATCTTCTCAATTTCCTCCTTAAATTTCTGTTTGTATTTATGGTTTAGGCGATAGGGCCATTGTTTGACAGGTCGCGCATCCGGTTTCAAGGTAGTCCTCATAACGCCCATATCCCCTATGATCCCTTTGAGTTCAGAGAACTTTGTGGGGAATAAATCCTGATATTTGGTCAGCAATTCCGCAATATTTCTCACCATGTCATCATCCTAGTAATCCCCAATCTTGACCATCTTGAGCTTCTCTTCCGTGAAAATGTTGACCTCCTTTAGTTTAAATGGTTTGGTAACATCGAATTTCTGTACCAAAGGGCCTGCAATGACACGTTATCCTTCTAAATATGGGATAGTGATATTCCAGGGATCCTCATCACAATATTCTATTGACAAGTTTCTGCAGTTTACAATATCTTGTAGCTGTGTGTCCCAGGTTGGCACAATACACTCCTGTTTAGGGAGGGAATCATTGAAGACCAGAGCATCTATAACTTGTAGGGCTTCATTAAGTTTCTCAATTCCTCCTATCAATCCAAATGTCATTACAAAATCTTCAGCCATTATCCCCTAGTGACGGGCACATTGGTGTAGTTCTGCATTCAAATACCAAGTGGTAGGGATTGGTCCCAACACGTGAATAAAAATATGGACCCATTAATTCCACGTGTTTTCATTCCATACATCCATCGAGAGAGCCAAGTGCTTGCATGGATTCCCTTGTCCCGAGAAGGGTTCCATTGGTAGTTTGACCGGAGGGTCAAATCGTAAGATCATCATCTTTCTGCATTACCCCCAGTCTTGAAAGGCCCCCTTATGGGTTTCCCACCAGTGTGCAGCGGTTGCGCGCATGACCAAGTCAAGGGGCCAAAATCTCAGTTCTTCAGGGATATCTGCTTCAATTGCTTTAATAAAATCCTTAATATTACTAGAACCATCAAAGTAGGGTAGTTCTTTTACCTTTGAGAAGATGCATCATAAGCAAGTGCAGATACATCATGCAGATGGTTCAGTCAATTATCTATTTCTCCGCATGATTTAGATAAGCATTCGTTGTATTTTTCCCCACATAACATACCATCATCCATGGGGTTGATCCAGTCTTCATCCTGGGCAATTAGCTTGTAGATGTGATCAACATGTTCCTCCTCTCGTGTTGGTTCAATGTAGTACTACCCTTCTCCTAGATCCAAAGGGAATATCACCCTTGTACCTTCAATCTCAAAGATCATGCTCCTCCTTTTTAAATTAATGATACCACCCATGTCAATAGCAGAATCCAGGCCCAAGAGTGCAGGGTAAGGGTCCTCATCATCCCTTATCTGAATTAGCTCAAAATTAGCATAAACCTTAACACCTGCAATATCTAATACAACCTTTGTCAATCGTCCAAGTGGGATAATATTTTACTGATTAGCCATCTGTTGTCAATCCTAGAGACAACCTTGAGTTGTGAAAGACCAGTGCCTAGGACATCTTAAGCAGTAGAGAGAAAAAGTAATATAATATAATGGGGATAACTAGCAAGACAAAGCTCTCATGCCATTCATTTATAAACAGGAAGTTCAGCTTGAATGGGACCAAAAATTTCAGAAGTTTGATGCATGAAAAAGGTATACTGCAAAAACAAGATGTAAAACTCTCTCACAAAGGCATCACACAATGCAAAGGAAGTTCATGGTAAAGAGGGCCAGTTCAACGATACTTTACAGAGAATAGTAATCTACAGATGTACACAGTGTAAGAAGGGATGAGAGAATATCAGCTGTCGTATAGATAATATCCAGACACACATATCACCATGTAATGGGCTTATCTATTTAAGAATCCATTCACAATAATAGCGTATTCCAAAATAACATCACACTGAAACCAATATAGCAGAAGTATGGATGCTGTGATAATGGAACAATATATCATGCATGAGCTATATTTAAAGCGCTAGATTGATTCTAATATGAGTATCAACTAGGATAAATTCACATTAAAAACAATGAGCTGCTCACATTCCAAAACATGATACAAGAAAAGCGGATGAAACAAGATGAACAATTAATCGACACATAAAGGAGAAGTTACGTTCTATTAGATATCAAAGACTAGAATCCTCCTTATAGATAAAACTCCTTTTCATTGAAACCCAATGGGCTCTGAACCTTCATGCAAGAGTTAAACAAACATGCATACAAAGTCCTCTTACAACATAATTTTTTGATAAAATCTGGAACCCGGTATTCTCTTCTGTTCTTGTTTATATAGGAACTTCTCTACATGGGCCAGAAGATATTTTGGGAAAATATCTTCTTCACATGTTAGGGATTTGTTAGAATTCCTTGTCAAAATAACAAAATCATGATGAGGAATAACAAACCTCTCATCCTTTGTTATTAGGCGCTCGGCCATTTTAAAACCAAAATTATATAACAGTCTAAGTAAAAGTAAATTGCTGTGGTGAAATATAAATTCCACCTGGAACTTGAAAAAGACTAACTTATGGTAAAAATTAAAAAGGCCGTGAGGGACGAATCATGAAATAACAATGCATCATTTGTGAGAAGGGGTTGAGGCCGTTGTTGATACTGGTGGCAGCACGTTTGCGGATGAACTGGAAATTTGGCTGACAAACTGGATGCACCTCTGCTGACTGTCCGCAGTAGGCTCAGGCATCGCTGCAAATCCTTCTACCCTGATGAAGGCCTCAGGGAGATCACTCGGGTTTGCCTCGGTAGGAATTTTATGTTTTAACAAGTGAAGGAGGGAAAACTCTGGGCAAAGTGATGCAATAATTATTTCGGCCTTTAGCCGGGTGGTTTTATCTGACAGGACATCTGCCTGGTCCCTTTCTTTCTGCATGCACGCTTCATATTCTAGTAACGATCGCAGCATGGAAGGGGTGGTGGAGTTCCAGCACGTCGGGAGCCCTGCTGTCGTAATCTCGGCCCAAACCGCATCAAACTGGTACACGCTGTATGCCAACCGTTGTAAAGCCTTCGAAGCCACAACACGAGCCGATTCCTTATCAATGATTTTCTGGCATTCTAAGGCTTCCTTATGTCGGCTGACTATGACATGCTGCTCTGCTTCGTTAGCTCTCAGCCCTTTCAAAAATGACACATATTCCCTGGCGCGTTGGGCTCTGTTGACCAAATCTAGATCCCCTTCCTGAAATCTCCTCCTGGATATAGTGCTGAAGATTTCATCTCCTCAATGAATTTCAGAAACTCCCAGTGCTCTGTTACGGCTGAAATGATCTCAGACCAAATAATCTTTCTTCCATCCCTGAGAGTGAGGTTACCTTTTAGGCGTGCGTTGAGATCATTTATGGTCTTCTGCTGATCGGCATTTGTTTTCCTTTCTTGTTCAATCTCTTTCTGCAATGCTTCTATTTTTCTAGTATTCTATCCGTGATCCTTTGCCTTGCGGTGGAAGCCTGTTTCTCCAGTATATCATTTGTAGATTTTGTTGCGTTTAGCTTCTCCGAAAGTGAACTCGTCTTAGGTGGTGTTGTAGTAGGCGCACAGCTGTGCGTGTCCCAAGTGTTCTGTAGCTCTGACAACCTACTCTGAAGGGTAGCGATTGTTCCTGCCAATCTCTCCTTCTCTTCTCTTTCTTTTGACAATGTGCCGGCCAATTCCATTTTTTATTTCTCTACTTGAGCCAATTCGGCTTTCTGTACATGCTGGGAGGCCGACATGCAGGCTTTGCTTTTCAATGAGGCAACTTCCTTCTGTAATTGGTGTTTCGGGGAATTAACACCCTAGAGGTTGGTTGGGATTCAACCTCCACAGAGCAGGGGCGTACTACTTAACAGAGACTCACACAATCATGCACGTTCATAAAAACTAAATAGAGCAGAATGAGAGGTTTACCCGTTGGTCCTACGTTTGAAGTGGATCCACGTGGAGTCCAAACTCCCTGCAACCGTCCTTCCTCCTTAACCTGAAATACAAGAAGAAACCAGCACAAAGGACAAGTTGTACAGCATATATCTACTCTATATGTTAGTGAGATTCATATAAAAAATTAAATAAATCATAATGAATGCTTGTATAACAAATATTCTCATACATAAAAGCATACACTAACACGTTTATTTCGGGAACAGCATGATACTTCTGTATTATAAATAGTACGTACAAAAGTAATCAAGAGGAGAGATCACCTGATCCTTCCAAGGCCTTCGCCGACCGTCGTCCGGATCCGTCCAGCCCTTGCCTCGCTAAGACTCCTTCCAAACTGGTGCATACGAGATAACATATAAAGGGATGTGTATCTCAAGGAAACAAGGGTTTCCTACAATGAATTGGGAAAGTGCAGGAGGCACGGGGAATCAGACTTGGATAGGGAATACCAACAGAGTATAATATCAATACTTTCTCTCTCTCCCTTAGGCCATACACATGAGGGCTTTTTATAGTCCCTCCAAGTAGTTTCAGCAGTTGGAAACAGTTGGCCACGGGCTGGGGTGGTTGAACTACCTGAGTAACCATCAACCCGGCGCGAAATTAGGGATTTTTTATATATTTTTTAATCATTTTAATGGCATACGCGGAAAAGTCTAGCTGTACTCGCGTATACACGCGGAAAAACACGGGCATAGTCGCGTATGAGGGATTTTACACTGTTTTTAAGTGAATTTGTCCAAGTTTGTAGGAATGGGTGCCCAAAAAGCCATAAAGAAATCATGAATCATGTCAGAGTGAGAAATGATGCTATAACAATTGGTATATTAAAAAGCCCTGCGGGTTTTCTTCCCCAGTCTCTTTCCATTTGATTTGATCCCGGAGACCACGTATTTGATTTTCCTGGGCGTGGGTACTTTCCTGCTCATTCTTCAGGGTAATCCTCACCTATTCATGCTTTTTCTCGAGTTTTCTCAGTGCGATGGTAACCCGCATTACCTCGTCCTTCAGCATATCACCTACGACCTGAAACAAGTTACACATATCAGTTGCTGGCACCTTAGTCATGTCAATTGCATGCTGGAGTACCCAGTAGCTAGTGGCACCTATATCAGGGTCCAAAAGGGCTTCAGCCATAGACAATACCAGGTGTTCAGTATCCACATTCATGGTGGCGGAAATCCTGGTGTGATACTTTTCTACATACCCCTCCAGCTCCGCTTTGTACTTATCTATGATTATCCTGTTCTTCTTGATCCTTTTGGCTGCCACTGGTGAAGTATAGTCTCCCATGGCCTGTGAAACCTCAGTGAAGTTGGAGGAGGTGGTGCTGTCTCTCAACACTTTGATTCCGGCCTTGCTGCTGTCAAGTGGTGCATATGGTGTGAAAGGTTCAAGCAGTTGTTCTTCCCCTATAACTTCGACTTCACTTGAGACTGTTTTTCGCTTTTTACGAGCGGGAGAACCTGCTCCTGAAGGACCCACTTCTTCTTCTTGGCCTTTATTGATGCCTTCCTCTTCCCCTGTGGCAGATGAATCTGTCTCCATCTGCGAAACGAAAGGCCAAATTTCCATGTTAGCCTTCCACTCTATAAACGGTCTTGGTTCATGTACATAAGGGGTGGACCGGTTCCTCTTTCTTCTGTTTGAAATAATCTCCCGAGGATCATAGGCCCAAGTATTCCCCTATCTTAGGTCCATGCCCTGCAATAGCTTCTCGACAATGGGAAGGGCATGTCTTGAATTCATGATGAACGGGCCGATATGGGTAGGAAGCCTCAGTATGTAACCCTTCTTAGCGGGGACAAAGTGGAGCTGGTCAACCTTGAGGGCTTGCCGAATATACTCCAGAGCATAAACTCGTCGAGCGGGAAACACGGACAGTAGGTAAGGGGTGACCTCGGCTCCATAGACCCGAATTTTAGTATAATTATCAGAGAAATACCAATCCCCGGTGCTCTGGGTTTTACCAGCTTGTAGTGAGTTCTTCATTTTAGGAAAAACCCTAGGTGATGGAAAATCATGAATGATGGTGTAAGCAATGGACATGAAATCATTTAGGAAACCTGAATAACCCACCCCTTTTGGCAATTGGCGCACTGAAAAGTTCCAGTCAAAAATAGGTCGAGGTTGAGAATTGACCTGTACACCCTATCCAAACCCAAACCTTCGAACCTATCAGCATGCTGGTACAAGAAAAGATAGAACACTATTGAACAGAAACGAAAGTGACTGGTTTCTGAAAGCTCTCGGAACTGGGTGTGAATGTTGGCAGACAAGTAACCCGGGATATCCAGGACAACCCCCTTCTGAGACATTAACCACAGAAAGAAAACACATACTTTGGAAGTTTCCCCCAACCCGCCTATACCTAAAAGACCCGCAATGAGAGCGAGGATGGGTTTCACTTCTTCCGTAAACAGGATTAATGGGAGAAGTTCCGCACCGGGAAGGGAAGTAGCCTAGTTGCTGGTAATAGAAGAAATGAATATTTTCTAATGCTCCCATGGAAATTTGGTAAACTGGGAGGTTAAAGCTTCTTCTCTGAAAGCAGTGTAGGTGGCGCTGGTGGGAAAACGGAGGGCTTGCCAGATGATGTCGGGTGAAAGGGAGAAAATCTTGTTCCCTTGAGCGGAGGTAAACATGCCTCGGTTCTCATCGTAGGCGTCTCTGAGCCAGCAGATAAACTCGACCACCGGGAAGACTGGGGGGTAATCTGATGGTAAAAGCTTGATACGACCACCCAATATCGATCCCTATTCTGGACATGTTGCGAAAAAAGTTCAGGTATTATACTACTAATAGGGAAAGGGTATTGGTGATCACAGATTCTAGCTTGCTGGTCAATGAAAGGCTCAAACCCAGGAGGGTTTCTGGCTTCTCGGACCTGGGGGGTCTCTAGTTCGATTTTCTTGGGTGTGCCCCTTCCCATGACTGACATATGAATTTTGAAAAGAAAAACGAAAGGGAAACAGAGGGAATGTAAGGGACGAAGTACTTGTACAGTAGGTAAAATTGCTTGGGAAAGCGATGCAGGGGGTAGTCTGGTGATGATTGGGTAGACCTGGTACTTGTTCCCGCTTGATATATACCGTAACTGGAAGACCTGTGGCTTTTATTGCAGTAAAATACGGGAAAATGTTGTCTAAGACTGGTAATTCTGAGGCGAAAAGGTGTAGAGGTGAAATAAGCAGGGTAAGTGTCGTAAGGACACTGACAGTGGGGCACGCGACTTGTAGGGATTAGGCGTTATTTGGGGACAGGTGAACACTGCGTGCCGGGTTTAATACTGGTACGGGCCTCAGTACCAGCTTACCTTACCTCTCTTCCGCATACATCATATGATTCTTGAAATATATCATTCACAAAGCGAATTAAATACATAACCTACGAGTCGTAAGGGCCCACATTGCGTTCTGCCACGTCACCGTAACTCTGCGCTTTGCTCTTGCCACTTCATTCTAGCCTTCGGTCCCCGCCATGTCACGTTATTGCAACTCCACGGGGTTATGGGTCTCTTCCCTCTCTCGCTACTCGACCCCTACGGACGTTCCCACTTGCAGTATTCCCTCGTGTGCATATTCGTAAAGTGACAATTCTTTTAATATCTTTGTTCAGCACTCTTCGTACCACATATTTGCACTTTTTGTATTTCCGTTATCCTTTTTACTTTATACCTCAGCCTTTTCGTATTACTTTTTCCTCTAGATTTTAGGCACGTGACTTTTCTTACCTTGTTTCGCTACCAATTTTTCAAATATTTCACCCTTTTGATATAAAGTTTCGATGCATGAATTATCAACATTTAATAAATCAATGACTTATGCTATATGGTGATCAACATTGGCTCCACCTAGGGACGACACGTTCATTCTTGAATGTGTCGAGAACTACACAGACCACCTGTTTATCTTCTATGAACGCCACTTCTCATTCCTTTTGACTTTTACCTCTTCTCCTCATGATTCATCAACAAACACACATTATTCAAAAAACGCTTAAAACAGGAAATAATATACAATATGATACATCGGGATTTCTCGGCCCAGATCAGTACTGGAAATAAGGCTTGAGGAATTGACCATTAACAGGGGCGTCCAGCAAATCCCCCTGCAGATTCTCCAACCTAAAAGTATTGTTGCCACCTTGTTTTGCAATTTTGAAAGGGCCCAACCAGAGGGGATCGAATTTTACGTGTTTCCCTTTATCTTCCCTTCGAATGTTCCATCTGAGCACCAGATCTCCTACCTATAATTTTCTGTCTTTGGCATGTTGGTCAAAAATATCCTTCATTTTCTCCTGATATTCGATCAGCTTCTGACTCACCTAATTTCGTGTTTCTTCTAGCTCCACCAACTGATTAATCCTCCTAGTTACATCGTCAGGCTCCTCTTGACTTTCTTGCATGAATCGAGCTACCGATAAAGCCAATTGCACAGGAAAAAATGCTACTCTCCCATAAAATAATTCGTATGGGGACTTCCCAGTTGCCCTCTTGCTAGTAATTTGGTTTGCCCATAGAGTGAATTTCAGCTGAGAATCCCAATTCTTCTGATTCTCGTTGATAGTCTTCTTTAGTGTTCGGACCAGAGTTTTATTTGAGGACTCTGCAAGGCCATTTCCTTTGGGGTAGTAAGCCATAGAGTGACCCAGTGCAATGTTATACTGCTGGAAAAAGTTGACAAATTTTGTGGATTTAAAGGCTTGTGCATTTTCAGTTACTATCTTAGTAGGACAACCAAATCTAGATATGATATGCTCCTCCATGAATTTTATTACCACAACGTCAGTTGCATTCCTAGTAGGTATAGCTTCCACCCATTTTGTAAAGTAATCTGTGGCGGTTAAGATCCATTTATGTTGTCCACTTGAAGGGGGGTGTATTTCTCCTATGAATTCAATTCCCTACTGCTGGAAGGGCTCATCTACGTGGACCGGTATCATGGGGAGGGGTGCTAGTTTCTGTCTCTCGGAAAATCTCTAGCACTTCTCACAGGCTCTAACTCGAGTGAACACATCTTCAAATAGTTTAGGCCAGAAAAAGCCAGCCTTCAGAATCTTGTGAGCCGTAGCTCTCCAACTGTAATGGCCCCCATAGGTCCCTTCGTGAAACTCAGCCATTATACCTTCTACCTCTTCTTCCGTAAGACACAGGAGTAGGATACCAAAAGGATCTCGCCAATACAACCGACTGTTTGCAATGACATACTTTTGCGACCTCAACCTCAGTGATCTGTACTTGGTTTTGTCACAACTGGGCGGGCAACTGAGGGTTAGAAGATATTTTGCCACCTCTTTGTACCATGGACTGATGAGGTACTTCATATGTATCTTCTGGGCGGCTATTTATATTCTCTATGCTTCCTCCTTTCCCCCAGAGTCTTCACTTTCTATCATAGACAAATTAATGCCTAGGGCCTGACAGTTTGATTCAGACAGGATCTTGGCTAAACCTTGCCCCCTGATTAATTTGGTAGGACGGATATATAACTCATATACCTGTATTTTGGCTATCCATTTTCCTCTTTTTCCTTCACTGTCCCCCTGGATAAGAATGTCTTTAACTTCTATAGGAATAAATGCAGTGACATGGGACTGCAAAACATACATACGGAAAGCTTTGAGGGATTTCACCAGAGCGTACGCTTGCTTCTCCAATATGTTATATTTCAGTTCAGCATCCTGAAGCACCTGACTGAAGAAGGAAATAGGTTTTTCATACCCCTCTTCATTTTTCTGCAACAAAACTCCAGCTACTGTATGAGGGGATGCAAAGGAGAAGATCATAAATGGTTTGGCATAATCTGGCCCGGCTAACACAGGGGCTTTAGCAAATGCATTTTTAATTTTGGAAAAGGCTTCTCTTGACTCTGGTGACCATTTCACCTCATTATTCTTTTTTAGCATATCAGTTATGTGCCTAAATATCTCAGCATAGTTAGGGATGAATCTCCTTAGGAAGTTTATATGACCTAGGAACACCTGAACTTCCTTTTTGTTTCTGGGAAGGGAAATACCGTTTATAATTTCTACTCTCTTGGGGTCAATCTTCACTCCATCTCTGGTAACTATATGCCCCAAGAGCTTTCCCTCTTCCAGTGCAAATAAAGACTTCTGTGGGTTAAGGGAGAGGCCATACTTTGTACACTTCTCAAAGGTTTTACGTAGGTGTTCTATGTGCTCTACATCGTCCTTTGAAAAAACAGTAATTTCATCCAGGTATACCACCAAAAACTGGTCCTGTTATCCAATAAAAGCAATATCCATGGCCCTCTGAAAAGTGGCCCCTGCGTTAATCAGCCCAAAAGGCATCCCGGAATACATAAACGTTCCCCAAGGAGTGGTGAAGGCCATCTTCTTTTGATCCTCTGGCAGTACAACCACTTGATTGTACCCAGAAAATCCATCCATCATCGACATTCGGGATGCTCCTACCACTTTCTGCAAGATGTGGTCCATCTTTGGCAATGGATAATTATCCTTTAAGGACGCTCTGTTCAGATTCCTAAAGTCAACACATAACCTTATTTCTCCATTCTTATTCCTTACCGGGACTAAGTTTGTCACCCACTCAGAATACCTCAATGGTACAATGATTTTAGCCTTCAGGAGTTTCTTAATTTCTTTCTCAATAGAAGGTAACAATAGGGGATTGATCTGTTTGAGCTTCTGCTTATGTGGTTTTGCATCTCCCTTCAGTGGAATCTTATGCTACATAATGCTGACATCGAAGGTTTTTAGGTCCTGATAAGACCAGGCAAACACATCTTTATAGGACTGAAATAACTTCCAATACAACTGTTTATATTCTTCCGGGACCTTCTTAGACAACTTCACGATTTTGGGGTCAGCCTCAGTGCCAAGATTCAGATCTTCTACCTGGTTCTCCTCCACCACTTTGTTCGGCTGTAGTGGAACATCATTCTTGTTAAAGAGCCTTTATAAGGGCACTAGTCCTCGAGGAATGACATTCCCTTTCAACTGCAGAAACTTGTGGCCAGCTACCTTCTCTTCACACTTGTCTCTAGAAGCATCATCGGCCTCTTCCTCTTCACCACTATCAATCTCCATGTTGGAAAATTCCCCAACTGTTTCCAAAAATCTCTTCACCTGCTCTTCATCTTTGAATACTTGCTAGTGTTTGATATTGTTTGGGATTGATGGCCGATATCGTACTTCGATCTCATATCTCAACAGAGGATTCTGAGGTGGACGAAAATTACTGGCGGCCACTGCCAGGGAGTCTGCCATTCTATTTTTCTCCCGGGGCATGAACTGGATATTAAATGCCAAGAAGAAGTTCTCCACCAGATCCCACACTTCGTTCCTATAGGCCCTCAGCCTAGGATGCTTAGCTTAGCACTGATTTCTCACCTGCCTGTCTACTAGTTCTTAATCTCCCAGAACTTTTAAACTTTGTATGTTCATACTCCTAGCTATCTGCAACCCTAGCAGGAGTGCTTCATATTCGGCCACGTTATTTTTGGCTTCATACTCCAGCTTGAAAGATAGAGGCACCCATCTACCTGCAAGCGAAATCAATAACACCCCGGCTCCATTTCCTTCCCTAGAATTGACCCCATGAAAGTGAAGTGTCCAGATTTATGATTCAGGACTTTCTATGAACTGTTCTGTCTTGATCTGGAAAAATGATGGTTCATGTGCGTACTCCTGATCTTCCTCCAGCATTAGACATGAGAAATCCCCCTCCCTGCTATAAACCGGAGAATTAACTGAATCCTTTGCCTTAGTGACTGTCTTGACAAATCTGGTTTCCCGATACAACCTCCTCTCTTGACCACCAAATACAGGGATAGTGGCATAGGTTAGATCCAGCTTGATCGATCCACCAATTTTGGTCCCCCAATATCTTGACAGTAAAATGCCAAAGCGAGCTGGGATGTCAGCCACCACTATATCTATCACTACACTTTTTGCTGGGATCTGAGCCAGGTTGACCACCAAATCTTTTATCATGCCTAGGCACTTAACTCTTTTGGAGTCAAATGAGTAAAGGTATCTGTATGAGTGAGTGATTTGTAGTCCTAGTTGCTCCATGACCAAGAGGGGTAAAATATTATGAGAGGCTCCTGAGTCTAACATGCAGTTATGCAGCAGCAAGTCATGTATTACCAAAGACACATAAAAAGGAGGGGTGGCAGCATCTAACTCTTCGACATGTGGGCCAAAAACCACCATAGGTATTTCCTCTTGAAGGTTAAGACTGTCTGGAATGTTTATTACTTCTAGAGGGAGCATAAATGAAGTGACCTGGGACTGATATGCAAGCTGTTTTAACAACTCGGTCA
Organism: Pinus albicaulis; assembly: GCA_034641835.2. Classification (NCBI taxonomy): domain Eukaryota; kingdom Viridiplantae; phylum Streptophyta; class Pinopsida; order Pinales; family Pinaceae; genus Pinus; species Pinus albicaulis. The sequence continues at coordinate 1,543,651,291 of CM076581.1, read as the reverse complement.
AGGGGACTGGGATTTTCACTTTCTCAAGCTCCTTCTGTAGACTGAAAGCAGAGGAGGACTTATCTACTGACACTTTTTTTGGTTCTTTATCTTTGGAGTCTTTGTTCTAAGGGGAAGGTTTGAATTCTTTTAAGATCGGCTTGACACTAAGAGGTGTATACACTTGTGAAGATGAAGGTAATTGATCAACAGATTGTAAAGATTGGTTAAGGGGCCTCTTACCTTTGTCCAGGGGTTTTTGAGGAGTGACCTCCTTCTGTGCAGTTGCCTCTTCTTGAGGTGTGTCTTCCTCTTGATCCTGAGTGCGGGTTCACTTTCTGGAGGACCTGAGGTCATATCTTCTATTGAACTGGGCTTGCATGAAATCAACAAACTGCTTGCAATAGCCATCAATCTCGGGATCTTTGGTGTCTTCATTAGCTTTCACTTCTGTGTGTGCCACCTCCACTTCTTCACCTCCATGTACCGGACATTCAACATCATCATTGTTTGAGAAAGCAAGGTATGCCTCCTCTTGCTCATAAGCATTGTCTTCAGTAGAACCCTCTACTTGCCATTCCAAGTATAGAGGATGTGGCACTTGATCTTGCTGCTCCTTCTGTCCCCTTTGCATTATTTGCAAGGGTGGTTTTCTGTATTAAGGGTTAAAGCCTCTGTCTGGAGCATTTTGGAAATTCTTGGAGGATGAATTCTTGGCCTCCATTTCAAGTTTCACCAATTTTCTTGAGAGATTCTTGATCATCTTGTTCATCTCCTCAATCCTGTCATTAGTTGAATCTCTATCTTGGCTCGAGGTGGATACCTCTTCCTTTCCCCTCCTTCTCGTATCCTGCTCAGATCTACCCTTGGATTTACCAGTGGAGGAAAAGTTTGCTCAAGCTCCAGCGCATCAGTCTGAGCATCATCTAGAGTGGCTGGCTTTCTTTCTCTCAGAGAGAAGCCAAATTCTGAGTCAAAAGCTACAACGAACACAACCTTGGCAACGGTCTGGTGCGGTTTCATTTCAGTGGGTAGGCTCAGGTACAACTTGTTAAATCTCTTAATAAACTCGGCCACCCCTTCATTGTGTCTTTTCTTGAGTGTATTAATCTCAGTTAGACAGTGTCCGTGGTCTTTCTTCTCCCCCCATTTCTTGAGAAAAGTGTCTTCCATTGCTTCCCATGTGTTTATGGAACAATCTCCCAATGTCTTAAACCATTTTCTGGCTTCACCATCAAGGGATTGCACAAATAGTCTTAGGACTACGTTCAGATGTTCTACATTAAAGTTTTCTACAAAAGCACATAAGAACTCAAGGTTCTTTTGAGCATCAATATCATTTTCTCCATTGAAGCGGGGCAGGATCTTTAGATAGTCCTGCGGCATATCATTTAGAACTGGAGGTAATGCCAGGGGAGCATATTTATTTAGCAAGAATCCCAGAACGTTGACCATTGGGGGAGGAGGTGGAGGTAACAAGAGGTTTTGGTGACCAAGTGGGGGAGGAGGTGGAAGTGAGGTGTGGATGATGATAGGAATATAGTGAACAACAGCTTGGGAGGATGGAGACAAGGGTGGAGTATTAATAGCAGATATTTCTGTGACCTCTTTAACTTCTTCAGCCTTTGGAGTAGGGTGAAATGTATAACGGGTGGTATCTGTTGACTCAGCCTCATCCTTAACTGGGACGTTTCCTGGGGGTAAATAGTCTGAGTAATAACCGGTTTCACCCAGAGCGGAGTCAAAATCTTTCAACTGGGAAACCTGAGAAGAGGAAGAAGGAAAGTCTTCTAGAGAAAATTTTGGGATCTCAGTATGAACAAATTGTCTCTCCCTCCAACCTCTTGTATGTAAAATTCTCTCTGGGTCAGACATAGAGGGTGTCTTTGGCTGAGACGTATCTGACCTAAGGTGTGGCTTCCGAGGAGCCAGGTCTGCAATTAGATTTTTCTGAAGAATGAATGTGGAGTCGCCAAGGTGAGGGATATACAACTCTCAACTCTCCATGCTCACCTAGTTTAAGAGTGAAACATGGTTTTGTCGAGGCCCAGTGATTTCAATTTTTCATCGACTTCGTTCCTCGGCAACGGTGCCAAAAAGATGTTGTCAATCCTAGAGACAACCTTCAGTTGTGAAAGACCAGTGCATAGGACATCTTAAGCAGCAGAGAGCAAAAGTAATATAATATAATGAGGATAACTAGCAGGATAGAGCTCTCATGCCATTCATTTATAAATAGGAAGTTCAGCTTGAATGGGACCAAAACTTTCAGAAGTTTGATGCATGAAAAAGGTATACTGCAGAAACAAGATGTAAAACTCTCTCACAAAGGCATCAGACAATGCAAAGGCAGTTCACGGTAAAGAGGGCCAGTTCAACGATACTTCACAGAGAATAGTAATCTGCAGATGTACATAGTGTAAGAAGGGATGAGATAATATCAGCTGTCATATAGATAATATCCGGACACACATATCACCATGTAATGGGCTTATCTATTTAAGAATCCATTCACAATAATAGCGTATTCCAAAATAACATCACACTGAAACCAATATAGCAGAAGTATGGATACTGTGATAATGGAACAATATATCATGCATGAGCTATATTTAAAGTGCTAGATTGATTCTAATATGAGTATCAACTAGGATAAATTCACATTAAAAGCAATGAGTTGCTCACATTCCAAAACATGATACAAGAAAAGCGGATGAAATAAGATGAACAATTAATTGACACATAAAGGAGAAGTTACGTTCTATTAGATATCAAAGACTAGAATCCTCCTTATAGATAAAACTCCTTTTCATTGAAACCCAACGGGCTCTGAACCTTCATGCAAGAGTTAAACAAACATGCATACAAAATCCTCTTACAGCATAATTTTCTGATAAAATCTAGAACCCGATATTCTCTTCTGTTCTTGTTTATATAGGAAGTTATCTACATGGGCCAGAAAATATTTTGGGAAAACATCTTCTTCGCATGTTAGGGATTTTTTAGAAGTCATTTTCAAAATAAAAAAATCATGATGAGGAATAACAAACCTCTCATCCTTTGCTGTTAGGCGCTCAGCCATTTTAAAACCAAAATTATATAATAGTCTAAGTAAAAGTAAATTGTTGTGGTGAAATATAAATTCCACCTGGAACTTGAAAAAGACTAACTGATGGTAAAAAGTAAAAAGGCCACGAGGGCCAAATCATGAAATAACAATGCATCATTTGTGAGAAGGGGTCAAGGCCGTTGCTGATACTGGTGGCGGCACGTTTGCGGATGAACTGGAAATTTGGCTGTCAAACTAGATGCACCTCTGCTGACTGTCAGCGACAGGCTTAGGCATCGCTACAAATCCTTCTACCCTGATGAAGGCCTCAGGGAGATCACTCGGATTTTCCTCAGTAGGAATTTTATGTTTTAACAAGTGAAGGAGGGAAAACTCTGGGCGGAGTGATGCAATAATTATTTCGGCCTTTAGCCGGGTGGTTTTATCTGACACGACATCTGCCTGGTCCCTTTCTTTCTACAGGCACGCTTCATATTCTGGTAACGATCGCAGCATGAAAGGGGTGGTGGAGTCCCAGCACGTCGGGAGCCCTGCTGTCATAATCTCGGCCCAAACCGCATCAAACTGGTCCACGCTATATGCCAACTGTTGTAAAGCCTTCGAAGCCACAACACGAGCCGATTCCTTATCAATGATTTTCTGGCATTCTAAGGCTTCCTTATGCTGGCTGACTATGCCATGCTGCTCTGCTTTGTTAGCTCTCAGCCCTTTCAAAAATGACACATATTCCCTAGCGCGCTGGGCTCTGTTGACCAAATCGAGATCCCCTTCCTGAAATCTCCTCCTGAGATATAGTGCTGAAGATTTCATCTCCTCAATGACTTTCAGAAACTCCCATTGCTCTGTTACGGCTGAAATGATCTCGGACCAAATAATATTTCTACCATCCCTGAGAGTGAGGTTACCTTTTAGGCATGCGTTGAGATCATTTATGGTCTTCTGCTGATCGGCCTTTGTTTTCCTTTCTTGTTCAATCTCTTTCTGCAATGCTTCTATTTTTCTAGTATTCTATGACAGGTATTTTTCCAAATCCGTGATCCTTTGCCTTATGGTGGAAGCCTGTTTCTCCAGTATATCATTTGTATCTTTTTCTACGTTTAGCTTCTCCGAAAGTGAACTCGTCTCAGGTGGTGTTGTAGCAGGCGCACAGCCGTGCGTGTCCCAAGTGTTCTGTAGCTCTGACAACCTACTCTGAAGGGTAGCGATTGTTCCTGCCAATTTCTCCTTCTCTTCTCTTTCTTTTGACAGTGTGCCGGCCAATTCCGTTTTTTCTTTCTCTACTTGAGCCAATTCGGCTGTCTGTACATGCTGGGAGGCCGACATGCGGGCTTTTTTTTTCAATGAGGCAACTTCCTTCTATAATTGGTCTATTAAAAAGCCCTACAGGTTTGCTTCCCCAGTCTCTTTCCCTTTGATTTGATCCCGAAGACCACGTATTTGATTTTCCTGGGCGCGAGTACTTGCCTGCTCATTCTTCAGGGTAATCCTCACTTGTTCATGCTTTTTATCGAGTTTTCTCAGTGCGATGTTAACCCGCATTAGCTCGTCCTTCAGCATATCACCTACGACCTAAAACAGGTTACACATATCAGTTGCTGGCACCTTAGTCATGTCAATTGCATGCTGGAGTACCTGGTAGCTAGTGGCACCTATATCAGGGTCCAAAAGGGCTTCAGCCATAGACAATACCAGGTGTTCAGTATCCACATTCATGGTGGCGGAAATCTTGGTCTGATACTTTTCTACATACCCCTGCAGCTCAGCTTTGTACTTATCTCTGATTATCCTGTTCTTCTTGATCCTTTCGGCTGCCACTGGTGAAGTATAGTCTCCCATGGCCTATGAAACCTCAGTGAAGTCGGAGGAGGTGGTGCTGTCTCTCAGCACTTTGATTTTGACCTTGCTGTTGTCAAGTGGTGCATATGGCGTGAAAGGTTCAAGCAGCTGTTCTTCCCCTATAACTTCAGCTTCACTTGAGACTATTTTCTGCTTTTTATGAGTGGGGGAACCTGCTCCTGAAGGACCCACTTCTTCTTCTTGGCCTCTATTGATGCCTTCCTCTTCCCCTGTGGCAGATGAATATGTCTCCATCTGTGAAACCAAAGGCCCAATTTCCATGTTAGCCTTCCACTCTATAAACGGTCTTGGTTCATGTACATAAGGGGCAGACCGGTTCCTCTTTCTTCTGTTTGAAATAATATCCCGAGGATCATAGGCCCAAGTATTCCCCTGTCTTAGGTCCACGCCCTGCAACAGCTTCTCGACAATGGGAAGGGCATGTCTTGAATTCATGACGAACGGGCCGATATGGGTAGGAAGACTCAGTATGTAACCCTTATTAGCGGGGACAAAGTGGAGCCGATCAGCCTTGAGGGCTTTCCAAATATACTCCAGAGCATAGAATCGTCGAGCGGGAAACACGGGCAGCAGGTAAGGGGCGACCTCAGCTCCATAGACCTAAATTTCAGTATAATTATCAGAGAGATACTAATCCTCGGTGCTCTGGGTTTTACCAGCTTGCAGCCAATTCTTCATTTCAGGAAAAACCCTAGGTGATGGCGAATCATGAATGATGGTCTAAGCAATGGACATGAAATCATTTAGGAAACCTAAATAACCCACCCCTTTTGGCAATTGGCGCACTGCAAAGTTCCAGTCAGAAATAGGTCGGGGTTGAGAATTGACCTCGTACACCCTATCCAAACCCGAACCTTCGAACCTATCAGCATGCTTGTATAAGAAAATATAGAACACTATTGAACAGAAACGAAAGTGACTGGTTTCCGAAAGCTCTCGGAACTGGGTGTGAATGTTGGCAGATAAGTAACCCGGGATATCCAGGATGACCCCCTTCTGAGACATGAACCACAGAAAGAAAACACATACTTTGGAAGTTTCCCCCAACCCGCCTATACCTAAAAGACCCGCAATGAGAGCGAGGATGGGTTGCACTTCTTCCGTAAACAGGCTTAATGGGAGAAGTTCCGCACCGGGAAGGGAAGTAGCCTGGTTGCTGGTAATAGAAGCAATGAAGCTTTTCTGATGCTCCCATGGCAATTTGGTAAACTGGGAGGTTAAAGCTTCTTCTCTGAAAGTAGTGTAGGTGGCACTGGTGGGAAAACGGAGGGCTTGCCGGATGATGTCGGGCGAAAGGGAGAAAATCTTGTTCCCTTGAGCAGAGGTAAACGTGCCTCGGTTCTAATTGTAGGCATCTCTGAGCCAGCAGATAAACTCGACCACCGGGAAGACTGGGGGGGTAATCTGATGGTAAAAGCCTGATATGATCACTCGATATCGATCCCTATTCTGGACATGTCGCGAAAAAATTTCAGGTCTTATACTACTAATGGGGAAAGGGTATTGGTGATCGCAGATTCCAGCTTGCTGGTCAATGAAAGGCTCAAACCCATGAGGGTTTCTGGCTTCTTGGACTTGGGGGGTCTCTGGTTCAATTTTCTTGGGTGTGCCCCTTCCCATGACTGACATATGAAATTTGAAAAGAAAAACAAAAGGGAAACAGAGGGAATGTAAGGGACGAAGTACCTGTACAGTAGGTAAACTTGCTTGGGAAAGCGACGCATGGGGTAGTCTGGTAATGATTGGGTAGACCTGGTGCTTGTTCCTGCTTGATATATACCGTAACTGGAAGACCTGTGGCCTTTACTGCAGTAAAATACGAGAAACTGCTGTCTAAGACTGGTAATTCTGAGGCGAAAAGGCGTAGAGGTGAAATAAGCAGGGTAAGTGTCGTAAGGACACTGACAGTGGGGCACGTGGAGTGTAGGGATTGGGCGTTAGTTGGGGACAGGTGAACACCGTGTGCTGGGTTTAATACTGTTACGGGCCTCAGTACCAGCTTTCCTAGGGACTTATCTTACCTCTCTGTCACATACATCATATGATTCTTGAAATATATCATTCGTAAAGCGAATTAAATACATAACCTATGAGTCGTAAGGGCCCACATTGTGTTCTACTACGTCACCGTAACTCTGCACTTTGCTCTTGCCACTTCATTCTGGCCTTGGGTCCCTGCCACGTCACGTTATTGCAACTCCGCGAGGGTATGGGTCTCTTCCCTCTCTCGCTGCTCGACCCCCGTGGACATTCCCAGTTGCAGTATTCCCTCGTGTGCATATTCGTAAAGCGGCAATTCTCTTAATATCTTTGTTCAGCACTCTTCGTACCACATATTTGCACTTTTTTTATTTCTGTTATCCTTTTTGCTTTATACCTCAGCATTTTCATATTACTTCCGCCTCTAGCTTTTAGGCACGTGACTTTTCTTGCCTTGTTTCACTTCAACCAATTTTTCAAATATTTCACCCTTTTGATATAATGTTTCGATGCATGACTTATCAAAATTTAATAAATCAATGACTTATGCTATATGGTGATCAACACCATCCATAGCTGAATAGTAAACCATTCCATCTTAGGCCCTCCCATTCCTTTCCAGGTTTTCTTAGGTAGCACATTTGTTTTTGATCCTAAATCAAGGATGACTTGGTCCATTTCACAGTCTCCAATCTATGTAGTCATGTGCATATCTCGTTCAATCCTTTTTTTTTCTTGTATAGATTGTTAACAGTTTTAACCTATGGTTGTGAAGCAACCTTTTTTGAATAGCTTTCTATTAATGCTTGGATACTCTCTACAACCTTCTCGTTGTGCATCAGATTCATACATGCATGGAGGAATGGTTTAACTGCTTCGTCTACTTGTGGATATACCATACCTTTTGAAGTATGTTCTTAATCTTTGGCCATCTCCCTCCGAGATTCTATGAAGGTTTCTTTCTCCTTTTTTAGATCTAAGCTTTCCATTTTTTCTCCAGATTTTCGGATTAGTGATTCTGCCGTAGCCTTTTTCTTAGCCTCTCCGGTGGAAATTCTACTGCGTGTGATCACATTGATACATGGTCCATCATACTGTGGTTCTGCCGTAACCCTTTGTAAATTCTACGTGGGTGTCTTTTGTTTCTCCTACATTTTTTCTATTAATACTGGGAAATATTCAATGACATGGTCGAACTGCTGGCAATATCAGCAGGACTAGTGTGCAAGGTTTTTGCAATCTCGTGCAAAATGTCCCACATCCCCACAATTTTAGCAAATCAGTTGTCCACGTCCTCGACCTGCACTTCCCCCCTCTCCCTCCTCCCCTTCCTCTTGCGAGTGATCCACCCCGCCTAGAAGGAGATAGTGGCGATGAGGGGTCCACTTGCACCCTGTACAGGTTTCCCCTATCTACCATGAGGTCGAGGGTTCGACTGTTTTGTTCATCATGACCTATAGACGACCAGAATCTGTACCACTATTGTTTCATCTTTAGAACATAGGCACCTAACCATGGGCAGTGATCTGTATCATGTTTTCTTGCTACCCAAAAATCAACGCACCATAACATGGGACTACTAGGGCCAGCCACTTCCCTAGGGCGTAGAGGGATTGGCACCCCATCCTACATATAATCTGTTAACAAAGGGAATTAATCCTTAGTATGAGTGAACACCCTACAACGTATGCACTAGATATCCAGGCTAGCTTCCTTACCTTGATCCTTCCATAAGTTCTAAATTTCTAAGTGCATTTCCTCTAGCTGGCTTTGGATGTATAAAGTTGCAAACTGCGCATCATCTCTTGGCACAATTTCTAACTTCATGGCAATCTCCAGAGCTTCTTCCTGGGAGTCAATCTTCTGCTGTCCCATGGGTCCACACAGGTGTGGTAACATCATAGAGATAAACCATTCCTTGTGTTGCTTGTCCTCGTAAACAAATCCCCCATCGTTGATGGCCTTCTTCAATCATTGGTCAGCTTCCCAGACGGACCCCGTAGGCCACTGTTTGAAATCCTTCACATCGACTACACATTGAGAGTATGATTTAGGCTTCCAAAATTGTTTCTTCAGGGCATCCTTAATATCTTGTATTGGTGCATTTGCATGTTGACCAATGTATCCTATAAACCAGTCCAGGGCCTTTCCTTTGAAGGCTATGGATAGTTGTGCTCGTTTGATAAAATCATTATTAATGTTCTGTGCAGTCCATACAAATTCTGCTATGAACCAGAACTGATCCACATCATCTCCTACATGCTTAAAGGTAGGTAGTTTCATGTGCGTAGCTATGTCATCCTCAGGTGATGGAAGAGGTGGGGTAGGAAAATTCTTATCCTTATGTGGGTTTAATGTTGGCGTGACTGGGGGGCTGGTTCCAACTTGCACAACCCCTCCCTGTTTAAAATCAGGTGATTCCCTTAAGGGATGGTATATCGATCTGTCTCCTTCTTGATTAACGACTATTATTTATTGCTTCATCTCATGCTCCCACTCTGGTCGGAGTTAATTCACTTGATGCGGCCTCACAGGACACCCTTTTCACTCAATAGCATCTTAATATACAATGGCAGGGTTTTGAGGAACTTACCTCTAAATCCCTTGAAGAACCTTCGCTCTGCTTCTGAATATGACACAAATTGATCAACAACAAATTCTGTTATGAAACCTCCCAAGATATTTTCGACCCAGTGATCCACAGTCATGGTAATCTGATTATCAATATTTTCTAATTGTTGGATCGATTCAGGGGTCCACTGTGCGACCCGATCATCTTTCCAGCAAGTCTGGAACTTCGATAATCGTGCCAAAAACTCTTGTAATTTTTTTGTGAAGGATATGAAGAATATCTTGTGCACTTCCATAAAAATACACTTGTTTTTCCACTCTTTAGTCGATAGCTTCTTACTTCTATTCTTTTTTAGGGAAAAATCATGAATCTATTTTTCAAACCAGTACTCTAGCTCAAGCTTCAATGGCTACCAATGAACATGTGGCATTACCCAATCTCTCTCTCATAATGCTCCCAGTCTCGAAAACGGAACCATTTGTTGGCTTTAGGGGTCTTGACCCAGGTTCAGTTTTAAGGTTTGTCAACAAACCCCAGTACTACTGGCCCTCTCGACAATGGCCTGATTGTGCAGGTCAAGGTCTCACCCGAAGTAGTATGGGAGGGTGCTGGAACCAGGTTTCAGCACCCACAGAGAAAGAGAGAGAGAGAGTTATTTAAAGTGGGTTCCTTCAGATCTAAAAGACTTGCATAGGAGAAGCCCTAATACATAACCCTTTTAACAGTATATCGGCTAAGCACAGATCGTAGTTAAAAAGTAACTTGAGCAGAGTATTTTAACCAATGCTACACACTCATCATATCACATCCACGTGCACATCAGTATATCATCAGTATTCAGTAAAAAAACACCATCTTAGAACATAAGAATAACCAATAATCATAACACAAGGACATTTAAATATCATCAGTAACCTTCTCATTCATTCATATTCAGATCTGACTTACAAACTCTACTATCAGCTCACGCACATAGCTAGCGGGGTCTGCACACAATAGGAATTAGGGTATCCACGCACACAGTCAGTAGGAGCCCTTACCAGAAAATCGACAAAAAATATCCACAAGTTCGTATCCAATCTTCTTACTTCTTAGCCGCCTTCTAGACTCGATTTATCTATCTATTTATAACATCTTAGCCTGCACTACTCTATGGTCCGCAAACCATGGTTTGTGGACTGTTGGTCTACTCTTTCACCCATTACAATTCATCAGGGCTTTGAAACACCCCAAAGCCCCTGCGCTAAACCAAATATCGCAAAATATTACAAAATTGGACCAAAAATGTGGTTAGGGGACCTCGTTCCAATAATGGTTATAGCCTTAAAAGTACCCAGTCTCCTACATCAAAACTTCTCTTGCTGCGATTGTTATCTGCTTGTTATTTCATTTGATTTTCAACTACCACCATGATGACATACTTTCCTTCGAACTTAGGTAAACCTATGATAAAATCCATTGAAATATCCTCCCAACGTTGACTTGGAATGGGTAAAGGCTGGAGAAGACCCGGGGTCCCGAGTGTCCTCCTAAGGGAGAAGTGTGCAATTCCAAAAGAATTTTTTGTTTTAGTTGGGAATTCTTACTAAGATATACGCGATCTTGTACTATAAGGAATCATTTTTCAAACTAAATGTATCAGATGTAGTAGGATCATGCTATAAATTTTGAATGAGTGTCCACACTTCTTTGCCATTTTTCCATTCATCCCTTGCTTCGGTTATCCAATCTGGTTGGATAATAGAAATGGCACAAAGCAATGCTTCCACCTCTTCATACTTTCTTGAGACTGCATCTGCAAAATCATTTAGCTTCCCTTTTTTGTAGATGATTTCAAATTAATAACCCAACATATTTGTGACCCATTTTTATAGATAGTCTTATTTCTAAAAAATATTTAAGGCTATCATGATCAATTTTTACCTTGAAGTGTATTCCCATTACATAAGGTTTCCATTTATTTAGTGCATGTAGTATTGCCAACATTTCCTTCTCATAAATAGATTTCTATAAATACTTCTGTTTGATTGGATGACTTTCAAAAGCAATGGGTCTTCCTTCTTGCATTAAAACAACACCAATTCCATTTCCTGAGGCATCACATTCCACAATAAAATTTTTTGTGAAGTCTAGTGCAGATACGACCGACTCATTCCCCAGCGGAGTCGCCATTATGTTGGGGATCCCATGTTTTGGCCAGATTGGCAAGACCAAAAGATGAGACAACATCATAACTACTTTGGGGCCCTAGGATCTATCCCTCCTAGACTCAGAGAGGGATCTCTCCAAATAAAGAAAAGAATAATATATCTTTGAAGCTCAAGATGAGGTATTAGGCTAGTTATGAAGCAAAAAGGGGGTTTTTAAATGATTTGGTTGGTGAGTTGTTGGGTTGGTCATGAGATCATATACTAAGAAAGTAATGGGAGGAAAGGAACAAAACAGCAGGATGCTTCAGCAAAGGGGATAGGTTCAGAATGTGTCATCCATTGGGCTATGGAGTCATGAAAGGGAATTACTTGCAACAACTAGCCAAGGCTTTCAGAGGGCAAGTCATATCCACTAAAGGATCTTCTTAGATAGATGGTAGGATTGAAAGTGAAAGAAGGAAAGCAACCCAATTTCTGTCTATAGATCAGGTCAGAAGTCATTTAACTCTAGACCTGCTTGGACATACTCCAAAGGAAAATATAGATAAGTTTAACAGAGCCAGGGTCTATAGATCAGAGAAGGACTTTGAACCTTCAATGCTTTGACACTAGCAAGGGATCTTAGAAAGGCCAGCTGGTTGCACAAGGATCCTAGTGAACAGGGCTAACTCTAATTCCCAGTTTTCCCAAATATTCCAGCTTAAAACCAACAAGCACAACTAAGCAGCAGAAAACATTAAAGGCAAGGAGAGCAGAGACATAAGGTACCTAACAAGGGTAAATCCTATGCCAATATTCTGATGCAAGCCAGCAGAAAATGAAACAATATGAAAATGTAATAAATAGTGTAATAAAAACATCACCAATAGTAATAAACCAGGATCCTGTGAAATGTGCTTGATTAATCGATGCGAAACCAGTCACATACACTAAGCTCAATGGTTGTTACAGTCCATACTTTCTCCTCCCAGCCTAATACATACAAACTACTCTGCTATTCCCTCCCAAGACTGTTCTAACAGTAAAAAATGAATCCCTCTAACAGCAATCGACAACAACTGAACAACAACCATTACAATTTGTTCTTGGGGATTCTTATAGGTGAAGAGGAACAACAAGAGTAGATGACATTCATTAAATAGATCTCATTAAGACAGAGTGGAGAAGAGTTCATGCCCACTCCGCTTAATGGAAAATATGCATCGCTGTAAGTACTTTGGTATGGTCTGGGAGACTCTGTCAGGTCGGCTTTGACCTCAGATGTGTTCTTGAATGTCCTTCTGTCTGTCAGGCCCTCTGTTCCTGTCTTCCGAAGTAAGTAAGGTGACTGAAAGGTCCTCAGGTCTCCATGCTCCCATTACTGTGGTCTTGACAGTCTTTAAGAAGTCTCTGTCAGAGTCATTAACTGTTTTCGGGCTCAAGGAGGCATGGAAACTGTTGTAGGAAGGTGTCCTTTGGAGAAACGCGCTCTGCTGTTATGGAGTGCTGTTATGACTTGCTGGTGTGCTCATTAGTCTTCAAGCTGAGCCTTAATCCTTTGAACACGGGATCAATACATCAAATCTTCAATTACAGGCTTAAATCCCTCAAATCTGTCTTTGCTGATTCACTAGGATGCTGTAATGGCCTCTCTGTGATCCATGCAGGATAAATTAATTCAATTATAAAATACGGGGACGGTGGCAGAAGATTTTCTGTGGAGCCTCGAAGAATGGTGGCGGAGCAATGGAGAATCAGTGGAAACAATGAAGAGAGGCGGAAGAAATGATTATTAGTGTAAAACCCAAAGATCAATGCTTGGGCGAATAACAAAGGAAAACACAGAAAAACAATGAAGCAGAGCCTTTGGATGTGGGATCCGGCGTGAGTGGAGGGCGATGAGATTTGTACCGTTGATCTCAGGAGGAGATCAACAGTGGAGGTAAAAAGATGAAGTTATTAAAGCCTCCGATGATGAAAAGTGATGGGTGGAAGCGATCAGATCCTAGCCGTCGGATCTGAAGAAATGGACGATCACGATCGAATCGACAGATCGCAATCGGGGGCACGGGAGGAGACACCATTTAAAATTTACGATTGGCGATGGTGCGATTGAGCGCCAACCATCCGATCTGGGTCAGATCGATGGCGGAGATTCAATCGGTGGGGAGAAAGAAGGGCCAATGGGGTGAAGCGGGAGAAATCTAGACCGTTGGATCATACAAATGGATAGCTCAGATCGGATCGGGGAGTTGCAATCGAAAGGAATGAATTAGGGGATGCGATGCGACTGGCGCGATGCGATGGAGCGCCAGCTATCCGATCCGGATAGAGATCGACGATTCAAATAGAATCGAAGGGGCGGAAGGGAAAGGGCGATGAGCACGCAGCGATTAACGCTGGGCTGTCAGATCCATTTATGGATCAACGGTGGAGATTGTAATCGAGAGATCACAATTGGGAATGCAACGGGTGGCGCGTTTTAAAACTTGCAATTGCGATTGGAGCGATTGAGCACTGGCCGTTGGATCCTGGGACCAGATCAACGACTCACATTCAATCGAAGGCCTTGCGAAGGGGTGAGGCAGGCGCCACAAGACTTTGCGTGGACCGTTAGATCTATTCAGATCAATGGTGGAGATTGTTTCCGCGGCGTGTAGAAAAAAAACACAATCGCATCGGCGTTTTTCGTTAACATATAGAAATGCGCTCACCGATGGTTGCGATTGTGATAAGCGCCTAGGGCTTAAGCGCTTGGTCCTGAGTGTGGGCATATGGGGAAGTGGTTTGCGGGGCTGGCGAAAAAGGGGCTAAGCCCTAATATAAAGTGAAAAGTGGGTTTTTTGCCCATTTTAATGCAATTTTGAGGTTAGGAAGGGGAACGATAGAGGGAAAAAGGGTGAATTAGACCAAATAAGGGGTATGGGTAGAATTTGAAGGGGGTTGTGGGAGGATTTAGAGGTTTAATGGGGGGGAATAGAGGGGGGTAAAAGGGGATGAAACAGAGGTTTATAAGGGATGATATAAGGGGAAAAAGGAGGACTTTTTGGCTTTTCTTCACAATCAGAGAGGCTTTATAACTAGAAACAGAAGTGGGGATTTATCAAAGGATGAAGGCATAAGGAGGCTTCTAGGATGATGTGTTTTCAGGGGAAATGCATTCCTTGAAGGCTCAAAAACATTTTAGCCCCCTGTTTGCTTGTTAAAAAATTTATAGGGGCCTAAAAATGGCCTCTCTTCTTCAAGTATAAGAACGCTGCTATCTTCGTCCTCTTCCTCACACACCTCTTGATCCATGCATGGGACTCCATATATCAAGAGCTCAAGAATGTCTTGCAAATATGCAAGTGTTTCTTCTCTAGATACAAGTACTTTTGCAGCAGGTAGTGAAAGTAGTGACCTCTTGTCCAGAGTGACAAGATTGACATTATCCTAGGTTTCCTCGGGAGATGCCTCTTTGTAGCACAACTCTATCTTCTCCATATCAAACTTCTTCCTTAAATTATGAAAGAAATCTGAATACTTGGTCACCTTTGCATGCTCTATGTGCCCAAAACACCAATCTTCTACTTCATCTAAGAGATGAAATGCTGCAATTTGAACAGCATCCTCTTCAGCCACAGGATGTAGCTCGAAAAATGCATCTAACTCCCTCCTCCAAGCCTTGACATTGCTTGAGGAAGATCCATCAAATGTAGGCAATAGAATCTATTATGCCTCTTCCTCCTATTGCTGCTATAGGATCCTCTTTTTTTTTTAATATGGAAGAATTGTTGGAGAGTTATCTTCTCCTTGAAAGCTCTAGACTGCGCTTTGTACTCTTCAAGATATAGACCGAGAGTCTGATGAGTGTCAGGTTCATCCTTTTCTTCACTTCTATACCTCTCACCTTCTTCAAAGAAAGTGGGCATAGTGGATCTATGAGGAGATCTAGGATTCTCCGCTCTTCTTTGCTGCTGATAGGAAGTACTTTCCTCATCACATATTTTTCTTGGATCTTCTCTCTATTCTTCCTCCTTCATTTGATTGACCTCCTTGGAGAGATATTGCATGGATTTGAAAAAAGGAGTTCCATATCTCACATCCTCCATGATAGATCTCATCTATCTGTTCTTCTTTCAATGTAAAAAGATGAAGTGTCCACAAGCTGAGCCAAAGATCATGCTCTGATACCACTATAGTACCCCCAAAAGGGAGAATGTAGTAATACTTCACACAATATAAGAACTTACAGCAAGATAAACAATAAATCTAAGTACAAATCAGAATATGTAGAAAGAGCTGAGCCATTTTATTATATTGGAGATGAATCAGTTACACAAGTACAAGATATATGTAGATCTAGCCAAAAAGATGAGCTAGGATCACCCTGAAAACATGTGTGAAGGAGGTACAGCATAACTGTTGAGGCTCTGCAGCAAATACTGTGATGTATATTCAGCAGAATGTAAACATATGGTTGCAGGATGAAAAGAGAAATGCAGATCTACTCAAAACTAGAGCTTTGATGATGCCAAGATTCAAGATCTGGCCAATGTGATGGATTCCCAAGATAACCCAGAAAGGATTTTCCAGATCTGCAAATTTGGAAAAATCACCTCCCCAGGGTTTGATCCTTGATATGCTAGGAAATAAATATCTGAAGCTATATCTAAAGAATATATGTTTGAAATGTGTTCTCATATCAGATCTATTCTTTAAGGGTTGATCCCTTCCTCAGATCTATGAGCTAGAAGCCCTAGATGTAGCTTCTCAATCCTCCAAAAGATGATTGCAGCTGCTGCAACACAACTACCCCTGAAAACTGTTCTGTGAGGGAAAGAGAGGCCTTTTTCCTGTTGAAAATTGATGCAATATGCTCCAGTCTGATGGTGAGACTGATGGCAATGTGAAGGAATGATCCTCCACTGGATTTCTAGTTGAAGTACTAGCAACTTCCTTCCTTCTTTCAGTACTACAAAATGGACAACGTTATTCTTGGAGAGGATACCGTTGATAGGAGGTTAATAAAATTTAGCCTAATGCCAGGTCTACAATGTGGCTCTGGGAGTGTTGATCTATAATCCCAATTGATGGGAATAATCTCTCACCTTGTTCTCCAGCTGAAGTACCGAAGACAACTTCCACCTTCCAAACTGATCTTCAGAAATCTGCAGATTTTCGAATATGAATGTTCTGCAGAAAGTAGAAAAAGGAAATGGCACTTAAAGCTTGATGAATAATGAATTACAAACCTCTTCCTTAGAGATCACTCAAAGAAAGAGGAGGGATTCCTGCCCAGGAACACCCTGTGCTAAACATCACTTGCAATCTCTGCTAAACAACCCAAGAATGCAGTGGAATGTCACTTGAAAATTCCAGATCTAAAATATCATACATCAAATAATCCAAGATACCTTTCACCTTTTCCTTCATCTCCTTTATAATGATTGAGCCATCCCAAGCCTTGGCCCTAATCTCAAATAATCAGTCTCATGTGTACAAGATCCTCCAAGTGGGACTGCGCTGTTTGACCAAATCAACCAAAAAATCTAGGTGCAATGTACACCTCCTCCATCATGTGTGCTTCATTTTCACATGATCCTCCACCACTTGATCATTAATGCTCAATGACCCTTTGTTTGACATGTTCAATATCTTAGTTGAATGAATCAACCCTCCATGATCTCTCTCATTAAATGACACATGATCTCCCATCTCATTCACATTAGTAGTTGCTCAACTACCTCTTTTTGTAGATCTAGTCTAAATGAATCCACATTCACACACACAAAGTGGATATTTATTCTTGCTGAGGATTGTGGGTCCCTCCACCCTTTTATTTACTTAATTCATTAAGAAAATAAAGGACTCTAATATTCCAAATATGATGTGAAAATTTGGGAATATTACAAATGACCTTTCATATACTCGTGACTCTTTAGGTTTCCTCATGACTCTTAGACTTCAAATGTGACATTTTGACTTCTATATGTCTTTTGGAGTTTTCCTAAAGACTCTTTGGTACATATATGACTATGTGCCTTTTCATATTCCACATATGAGTCTTGAATTCCACACATTACATTTTGTCCCTTCCTTTTAATAATCACATCATTACATATAAAAATGATTTGGAAAGACACATGGACACACATGATATTGTGAAAGTCACAACTTGACAATGATGACATGGACTTCATGATAAGGTGGAAATGGCAAGGTATTTTTATTGTTGCTTTGTTTTCAATATTTGTGAGATGTATGATTAGTACTTCATCTTCATGAAATATCTGGTATTTTTCATCTTCACCCTCCAAAGGGCTTAAAATAGGGTTTTTCACTATGATCTTGATCTTTAACCCCTATCGCAAGCCAGTGTCCCTTCAACTTCTTATTCAAAGATCAAGCTGTATTCACAGCTTCACAAGCATTTTCTAGTATTATCTCCTTCTCCATCTCTTCAATCATCATCCTATCATGTTAATATATAGAACCTACAACTAGGATTCACTCACGACAAGACGAAATCATTCCATAAAACACCTAGTCTAGCTTGCTTCATGAAAATCACTCCTTGACCTGAATCTAGATACTGGAATGGGATGAAGGCTCAAGGATTGCACAGTGTGAATTTATAGAGGCTTGGAGTGAGGTGTTGAGGGTTTTGATTGTGCAATTCACAACATTAGAGAAATGGGCAAGAACACTACACAGTTCAGGATCACAGTGAGGAAGACTTGTACACTATGACTCTAAAATGTGAATTTTAGGAGAGAGGGAGGCTAGTAGATTTCAAAATTGCATAATTTAGGGAGACAAGAAGGTAGAATGTAGACTGGGATTGTGCAATGCGTAGAAGGAGACTAGCAGGGTGACTTGATAGTGCAGTTCTATGGGTCAGGGGTTGAAATTGAGCATTTTTATTGCACAATGCAGAGTCCTTGGAGGTAGAAACTGCACATTACATATTTATAAGAGTAAAGGGTATATGCTTGAGACATATCATTGTGTAATGCATCGTTCAGGAGGGAAAAGTGAGCTTAAGTTGGTCGGGAAACAAATCTTCCAAAATTTGGCTAAGTGTGTGATAAATGAAGTAGATATGGAATGAAGGTAATAATTGAACATGAGCACACTCTCATAACAATTGAAGACAAAAATTTAAACACTCAACACTCATAAACAACATGGTCCCCTTAACATGACATAAAAACAACATAGTCCTCCAAGTGTGACACTTAAGGTACACTTTGCGATGATAGTGACGAAACTTGTGCGACAGTGAATGAAACTTTGGGAATGGGTATATTATATTTATATATGATAAATAGAACCCATAGAAACCAAATTTTTCCCTTGAAATTAGTTGTAACTATGATTTTTCAATGCGCGACACTTCCCATGCCAAAATATGACACTTACAAAAGTAAGAGAAAATTCCAAATGACACTTGCAAAGGCTTAAAGAAAGTGAAAGTGATATATTCCAGAGACAATATAGCATGGAAAAAAAACTTATAAAGTGAATCAAAGTGAAAATGGTAGTTGCAAGCATGAAAGCGACACTTGGGAAAACAAAGGTGTGACAAATTGACAATTGAGAAAACTCACCGAAATGAAAGTGTGATTGCAATCAAAGTGACAGAGAGTGTCAGTGGAGAGTGTGTAATGACTATCAATGTCTATTGTGTAGTAAAATGTGCTTATGGATTGTGTATTCAGTATCATTAGTGATTTTTCAAGCCTTACCTTCAAGTGTTATATAGTGCCTATGTAAGCTTGCAAGTGTACTTTTGAATTCTTTGAGAAGTGAAGTGCATAAGAAAGTGTCTTTGACACTTATAAGAAGAATTAATATTTTGAAAAAATTATATGAACATGAAGTGTCCATGGGACGACAGACCACAAGATCCTTAGTAGCCTCCAAAATTCAAGTGTAAGAAAAATTTTGGAGGTTATTTTTCGTAGAGACAACACTTGGCGACACACTAGTAGAACTCCAACTTCTCTGCTAAGGTCTCATATTTAAGTGTAAGGTATTAATATTTGAGGAAGTATTGATTTACCATGTATTTTTCCCTAGATTTTCCACTTATCTTGATTAAATATATAGTCTCTTATATTCCTTGCTTAGCTTCAAACACATTAACATAAGACTAGTCATATCTTAACTTTTCTATATGAAAGAAGGATAATAATTACACCAATGTTTTTTAAGCACATTCCCAGGTATTTATTCATAGCCAACGAGCTTGGACAATACCCGACAGAGTTACCTCAAGTAGACACAAGCATCGCTTCATTTCTAGTAGGCCGGTTTAGTACCCCAACGAAGTTCCTTGCTTTACCTACCTTTGTCGTAAGCCTTTATCTTCTTACCCTCTTTATTTAGTTACTAAAATAATGTGTAAATGCACTTATTTATTTTGATGGTGGAAGAGGGATCCTGACTTATTGAGAGAAGAAGAGTTTGGTTGCCTTCTTAAGGGATTGGAAAGATAACCAAAGTTAATATGCTTGTTTAAATTTTTTCTCCTTTACCTTCCCTACTTGATTGATTCAAAAAGTGAAAAAAACCATTTAATACAAGGCTGCCCCATGATGGAATATCCTAATAAAGATACAAACTTCATAGTTTGAAAATAGGCTTCCTTTCTGGAAAAAATCATATTTTTCATTTAGACATCATAGAATCTAAAAATATGGAAACCAAGATAGGGAATAGGATGAAATATAAGCCAAGAATTGTCCATTATCACAATTTCCCTTGTCATGTTTTTCCACATTGTCTTTGAGCCAACAAGAGACATCCTTCATGAAAAGTCTTATTAATCAAAACATGAAATAAAATATAGGATAAAACTAAGAAATAAGACCCAAAAGTAAAGAAAATGGAGGTTGAACATAACCTATAGACAAAAGTAAGAAAACAAAAGAAATGTAGTGACTAGATGGAGAGAAAACACATGATGAGTGCAGAAAGGGAAACTAGAATACATCTATACCTACTTCTAAGCTAACCAGCTAGAAGGTCAAGGTAAAGCATAATGATATTTCCAATGTAACCACTGTAATTGCTCTTGACCTGCAAAAAAAAAGATACCAACAATTAAAACTGATATATGATAATGTGCAAAAGAAAAGATGAGATCTTGAATAACTTACACAACAAATTCAAGGTCAACCTATCAACAGAAAGATGTGTCACAAAAACTACATGTAACCATCTTGAAATCTCAAATTTTCGATGAAAAACATAACCAAACAAACCTTGAAATCTTCCTGTGAATGCGCCTTCATCTGTGTTTTCCTTCTTAGCGATCACTAAGAAATATCGGGGTTTGTTATTATAAAAAAGGCCTGCTAAGTATGATGCTTCCAATTGATCATAAATTGGATCACGAAATTCAAAAAAATCCTCTTGAAAACCATGAAATCCTTGAAAATATGAATTTTAAATTAAAAACATGGTATCAGGATGAGAATATTATAATGGAAAATGAATCTGATCATATTCAAAAGGCTTGTCAAGATAGTGATGGTCTGGCATGACCATCAATGAAGGTTTAAGTGCCTCAATTTCTTGATAAGTATCTGAATAGTGAGATAAACCATAAAGATTAATTTCTGTAAACAAACTGGCATCAAATATTGTGGTGGGAAAATGATAAATTAAATGAAAATTACTAAAGAAAGCATTATGCTCAAATGGACCAATTATTGCATGAGATTCTCAGTTAGTATACAACAAAGGAAAATCATTTTTAACATGTTTAGAGATACCTTGAACAATAGAATCGTCTCCCTCGCACGATAAATATGACAAACCATTTGCTTGTACCTAGTTACATACTACACTAGGATCATAATCGTTGAAATAAGTGAATAGGAATTCCAATATAAAAAACACATAAAACTAGTAAGGACGCAATGATTGAAGAGGAATTTGATTCATGAAATAACTCATGCATTATTAGTACTCAAGAGGATTTGAGGTGTGATGAAGAAATATATTAGTAATGTAAAATTCATAAGAAAAATTAGGAGTTGACTTCTCAAATGTATGTGATAGGAATGATTCCTTCAATCAAATATAATCTCTGAAACGATCAGCTTCACATTTCCATGTTTCTATGAGAGTTATACACTCCAAGCCTGAGTTAGGTACAAGAGCCTTGCATGGAGATCAACCAATTGAAATATAATCTTCAAGCCGATTAGAAACAAAATCTTGAAAGTTAGAAATATTATATTTGAAATACAAAACATCATTCAAGAAGTAATTTGCATCTAGTGAAACCATGCAAAGAAAATAATTTTGAGAAAAATCAGATTTGACTTTGTTTGGGGATCTTACCAGAGTCACAAGGTCTTGACATAACCATCAACGGAAGTTTAACTGCCTCAACTTCTTGACAAGTCCCGGAACTTTCAAGGATTGTAAAATCACATCTTGAAGATTAAATCATATCATGCACGATATGAGAATAAGTACTACCAGTGATTTCAATAAGACCACTACTATCTGGATGGCATCCATTTATATCATTGATTTGATTCAATTTTAAAACTTCAACAACCTGATTAATCAAGTCAAAAGATTCTTCTAATCACAAATCTATAGATGTATGAATAAAAGAAATAAAATAAGAAAACTGATTTGAAGAGTTGTTCTCATGCAAAATAAGATATGATAAGCAATGGAAAGGATGTTGTATGATTTGATTAATTTCTTCTTCATCATGGATAACGTCATTAAATTGTGTCAATTGATAATTCAAATCATCAGATGAATAACTTAAAGAGCATGGAATATTTTCATCACAAGTTGATGCATTATAAACAGTAAAGCACAAGGGATAATGAGATGAAGAGGAATTTTCAAGAACATTTTCTTTGACCAAATTGTATTCTAGATCTAATTATTTCAAATCGAAATATTCTTGAGAAACTAAAATATGACCCGATGCACTTGGGAAATCATCACCATGCACATCCAAAATTCATTATCATCATAACGATGGTTTTCGAAGACTATATATTGATTAATAAAATCAACTTCATTTGATTGAATATCAAGATTAATAGATTCTAAATCAGGAAAGAATGGAAGAGAATCATCTTGACATGGAGGATTTTGAAAAAGATAAGAAAGATCGAAAGAATTTTCAATTTTATATACCTCTACATGTGTAACGATACCACCTTGTACTTGATCACAATTTGAACCAAAAAATTGAAAATCAAGAGAGTCTAAAGGACTAAATGGTGGAGCATATTGATGAAACTGATCAAGGTACAAATAGTCATGGCATATGGATGATAGAGGATGATGGGTGTCCATTGAAGAAATAATACTTTCAATGGATTTATATTCAATATTGAGGCTAAGAATGCTAATATCATATTGAGAAATTGAAGCATTATTCTTCACCCTATGATCCACGAACCATTACAATGTTTCTTCCATTGGATCTGAATCATGGGAAGTAGATGAAGGTTGAAGAGAGAGATAAAAAAATATCATTTTCATAATTTTTTATTTGAATAGGTTCAACAAAAGGAACATGAAAATGAGGAGGATAAGGAATGAAAGGAATTGTAGGTTCTTCCTCTGAAATTATTAAGGTATCGTGTACTTGAAAATTTGGGAGAGTCGAATCGTTAGAGGTTTAAGACTCACCATGTAAAGGAATATGTATCAAACATTCAATTTTTTTAAAATAAATCTCAATTTGTATCTTCTTTGGGATATTGATAGCAAAGGCGTGGTAATTGATTAGAAAAATCCTCAATTGTTTAATTAGGATTCATTCTCAGTTGATTAATTCTTTTAAGGAATTCCTAGTAATCATGCCCATCAAATGTTAAATGACGCTCCTTGATGAGGTGTTAAGAAGAATTAATGGAAGTGAGTGGTAGGGTATGAAACCATTGGTTAACTCAACCTTTAAGGGTGAGGGAGAAAAGAGAAAAATAAAAATCTTCACATTCGATTTCATAATGTTCGCAGGACTTAAAATACATCTAGACCTATTCCTAACCTGTAATATTCCCAAATGGGAAAAGAAACAATATAATGCAGAATGATGGAAAAATAACACAGATCATCATTTATATAGCAAGAGGCCAATATGGAGACATTTCATTTGTTATTACAACAGCAAAATATTTTTAAGAAGTGGCCCATAATATGCATAACAAGAAAATCAAGTCTCTAATGAAGAAAATCCCTCAATATGAGGTGCTGCAACCATATATAAAAGCTGGAAAACCCTTACAAAATTATTTTATTGCCACTGAAATAGCCGTAGATTATACATCAGATCTAGAGCTACTATGTTCATAAGAAGTTAGATTTATATCAGATCCATGCACTATACAAGCTCCTCTAAAGAACCCCCTTGGGGTTTTCAGAAAAACACCAAGTACAAGTTGTAGAACTGAGATCTAAGACTGCAGATCTACTACAAAATACAGAGCTAGAAAGTGTGGCTGATCTGATATGATTATTAGAATAGCCTCCTCCAATAGATCTTCAAAGTGAAGGGCAGATCCCCAACACTAGAAAATCAACTCTCCAAATGGTGTGTTGAACCACCTTGCAACTGCACCTATAGAAATAATGTAGATCTGGAAGTAAAATGCGTTGTAGGGAACAAAATATGGTTTGCCTAATGCCAAGATATGAAAATAAGATCCAAATACTTCAATACTGTCCTCCCAATGAAGTGGAAACCTCCTCCACTAAAAAGGAGCACATAAATGGCCTAGATCTAAAAGATCTAGTATCCACTTGTTGCAGCTTGCAAAAACAACCAAAACCTCAACATGATCTATGCTATAGTTGAAAGAATAAGCTTGGCCCTAAGCCAGATAACGGACTATGCAATACAAACTCTCCCAAGTGCTACTCAATGGGAAGAGGTGGGATTCCCGATCAGGAACACCCAATGCTAAACAACATTCAATATTAGATAAACAACAAGAGAAAGATATATGTCTAAATAGACCATATATTTAGAAAAATATCATATACATCAACCACCTTCTAATGTTTCCATCCTCTTCCTTTTATAAGTCAAGAGCTTGCAAACCCCAAACCACTTCCAATGAGATCACTTCTTTCACACAAGGCACCTCCATCTAAAACTGGGTTTTCCCTCATTGATGGTCACTCCTCCAAGAAAGCGTTGTATATTTGGTCAAGGATGACCCAGTCAAAATATTCCAACCCCTTTCACACCTAAGGGTGCTTGCTTTAATAGCCAAGTTTTAGCCTTTTCATATTTGTCCTTGAATTATTCATTATTAAGGAGTATTATGGACCTCCTTTGCTCTTTTATTCTTTAAACAAAGTAGTAAAACAAAAATGAATATTCCAATTTTCTCATGACTAATTGGGAATATTACAGTCCTCCCTTCCCAAATGTTTCTTGTTCTCAAGCAACTGACAAGGTGAGTGCTGCAACTCTTCTCCTCCTCCATTGGTGACACCAAAATGTGATAAGCTTCCTCCATAAACTAAGTGTTCACCAATCCATCCTTCCATGAATTCCTCCTCCAAATTTCTCATGAGATGTAAATAATCCATCCCATAAGGAGACAATAGCTCAAATGAAAGAAACATGGTTTTCCCAGTGTTCTCCCTGAAACATGTAGCATAATGTACATGGAGAATATCCATCCCATAGGGCACATACATACATCCCATCCTCCCTCCATACATTCCTATAAAAAGTACAAGCACATCATCAATGTATGGGATCAAAATTAAATGCATACAAAAAAACATTTGTGCATATGGAGGCGGGTCATAGTCCCACATGTGGAACTAGCGCAGTGCATCTCCTAACTGCATCAGATCTTGATGTGGTAAGTGGTTTCCCCACCACTTACTTTCTTTCCAATTCATCTCACTATGGCTGAAAGTGTGAGATATATTTGGTTCCTTAGTTATGCACCCATCATGAAACAAAACCTCCCTTTGTCCTTCAAGGGAGTGGCCATTTTCAGAAATTTGTGTGGCCCAAAGTTGACCATGAAGTTTATAAGGTACAATATTCCTTCTTGGATTTATGGCCTACATATACAGGGTGAAAGAATGCAAACAATAATAAAATGAAACATTATTTACATGAGCATATTCTTCACCAAAATTCCTCCTTAAACAAATGGAGTGGTGCATAGATCTATCCATTCCCTCAAAAAGAGAAAGATATGGCTGAATTAACTCATTTATAGAGTTATGTTGCTGCCCCATCTCCACATGGTATATGTATCTTTGAAAATGATGATATAGTTCTCTTTCAAAGCCCTTCCAAGTGTAGCTTCTCATGATGATGTTGTATAATCTCATGGAATATGTGTGGCTGAAATAGAACTCTTTATAGGCTCTTTGTAGCAACTTCTCCTTGAGATTTGAGGCTCTAGATAAGAATATTATACCATGATAATATGTGACTCCTTCTTGGACTGAATAGGCCTCTTCATGTAGCTGGTCATCAAGTATCATGCATGTGTGAAGATCCTTTGAATAATCCACCAACAGTTGGCATTTCCAATATGGATCAATCTGCCATAGTGACAGCACTGATGATCTATCAACAGAAATGTCCGTCATATGGCTGCTCTCCTCCTTGACATCTCCCATGCCATAGGTACATGTTGGAAGGTCATTCCTTCCATGCTTCTCCTCTCACACCACAAAATATAAAATGAGAGTGGGTAATTATGAAGTTGGGAAAAGATCTCCCTCCTCCTTGAGCCTACCCAAGACTCCCAGCACTGTATCATTGCCTTTTAATTCTCCTGTACCTTTTGGATCTATGCTTGGAGCATCATGTTGTGAGAGTTTTCCCACAAGATCTAAATTAGGTGGCCTCCCTGGTGGTTTACGACTAAATAATAATGTCCCATGCACCAATCTCATAAGCATAATAGATGGGACTATAAGGTCCTTGCTTCCACTACACAAATCCATCTCTTTTTTTGTGTGTGGAAGTGTTATGTGAGGGATATGTATGGATGCCCTTGATCATTTTTTTCTTACCACTCTTTTTATCCACCCATTCCATCTGCAAAGCCTCCCAATGAGTGGTGACTTTCCCCAAAGTAATCAGCCTTTGAACACCCAATATCACATTAGTGTCAAGTATGTCAACCACAAAGAAGTGATCAATCAATGTATGTGTTCCCATAGTGATTGATAAGGGTGGAACATAATGCATGCATTACATAGTTCTATCTCTTGGAACCAAAACAGAAAATCCCTCAAAAGCATCACTAGGTATTGCCCTTCTTTGCACTAGCTGGGCATCAATAAAATTGTGGGTAGCCCCACTATCAACCAAAACAGAAACCCTCTGATTCAAGATGGAACCTTGAACTCTTAAGGTCAAGTACTTAGGTACTCCTATCAAAGATGCAAGAGCCCCTCCAGTAGGAGCAAATTCTCCCTTCCCATCTCCTGATGGTATTGGTTCTGTTATCACTCTAATAATTCTCCAAGTTGTGAGATTTTGATTTATAGTTTAAAGAATATTAGAGGTAACCATAGACCTACTTTTAAGATTTAGGATCTAGCCTTCCTAAGGCTTAGAGAGGGCTCTCTATATAAGATTTAACTTTGTTTTTATGTTTGATTTTAGGCTAGTTATATGGGGCTATTGGGTTTTTATATTTGGTTTGGTTTGGTGGGAAAAATCACTTAATGATATGGATAGAGATAGATATGCTTTTCCATTGGGAAAATGGAGTCAATATTTCAAGCAGATAGATTAGGATCAAGGTCTAAAGTCAAATATTTTTAGGGCAAGATAGTTGAGTCACTTAAGATCTTTGAAGCTGAATGGTGAAGTGGTTTAATCGAGATAAAGAGCAATCAAGGATTTTTTGATCCGAATAAGGAGTGAAGAGGAAAGAGGGAGAAATTAAGGGTTCCCTACTCTGGAAATCAACAGAAAACATCAAAATGAAAACCAATAAATAACATAGTGCTATTAACAAATTCTGATATATCAATTCCTGATTTCACATTTAAATTTAGAACAAATGTATGTATGAATGGAAAACATAAGAATATTGAACAATTTAACAGTAGAAAATACTTCACTTAAGTTGGCCCAACACATGAATCCTGAAACATGATGCTTTATTAATTTGATCCAGCCTTTCTGACTTGAAACTTGGTACAAAAGCCCTTTAGGTACAAAAATATTGTCTATAGAAATATTCAGAAGTTTATTCCACACTAATACTTCAAAGAGTGAAGTATTTATACAAAAAATTATACAAAATATGCTAGAATATTCAAAGGATTTTTCTAAGGAAAAGAAAATATTTTACAAAAATATAGTGATAGATGCTTAACAACTTGCAAGTTTTCCTATTTATTCAAATAAAATAGAAATTTTCTTTGGATTTAAGTGCAGCTGTCTGCTGTGTTGCCTTCAAAGCTGGCAAAAAGATTTTCAATTTTTTTTGAAGTGTTATATCTCATCTGATACTCTTTCATCTTATACACTTTAACTCCTGATACCCTTTCATCTATTGTTTTAACTGCCTTACTACTGTAAAATTATGTTTTTACTGTGTAAAAAACAACAATCTGTATTTTATCCTCTTCCATTGTAAAACTGTCTTTTATAGCAAATCAATAAGCTTTTGCCAAAATTCTTCATCAGGGAAATTTATCTTAGTAATTTTTTTGTAATTTTCATCAGCCTCTGTGTATTTTAAAAAGGTTGGTTTGACCACAAAGAGATGCTTTATCTCATGCTATAAATAAAACAAATCTTCAATTCTTGTATGCGACACTTTGCCTGTAGGTACTCCTTGACAATCTGCCTTGTTTACTTGTTTTTTGGAAAAATCTCTGATCTTCTTGTTGTAATCCTCTTTCTTCATTAATTTATCATTTAGAACAAGAATGTTTGGCAAGCCTTTTTGCCTCAATATCTCAAATTTTACCATAAATATAGTTATGGCCAAATCCATGTTCTGACACTTCTCTTCAAGCTGCTTCATTAAGTTTTTCTTTGTAGTTACCTTTCTCACTTCAAGAATTGTTTCAGTTCTATCATTTATCCCAATCTCATCCAATTCTTGTTTGTTTTTGGTGTTGATAAATTTGATTATTTCTTGGGCCTCTTCAGGTTTGGCACCAAGCTCTTCCTTTGTCTTTACAATTTTTTCTTTAGCTACTTTAACCAAGTCTTTTTGTTGATAAATGACTTGAATGGAAGGCCAAGTGTCTTTTATTGACTCAATGATCTTGGACCACAATTGATTTTTTATGTAAGTCATTTGTTCTTTCAAGGTTAATTGTGCTTCAACCTTCTTCAACTGCTCACTTAACCTTTTGGCTTTTTGTTCCTCTGTTTTAGCATTGATTTGAGCTAATTTCTTGGCATCTTCCAAGTTATTTATTTGTTCTTTCAACCTATTGATCTCATTATTCTGAATGGACATATCTTCCATAACTTTTATGAGCTTGCTTGCCTCATCTATTTTTTGCACTGCTAATGTAGATGATTATGTAGCAGAGGTAGTGGAAGAAGTCATTGGTAGAGTTGTAGCCAATGGGGCTTTTGGTTCTAATTCCTCTGCTAAGGTTGAAGGAACTGCGGTAGTTACCATGGGGATGACTGTGGGAGGAGAAATTTGAGTTTTTTTTTCTTCTTTCTCTTGGACATGCTTTTCCATTTCTATCTCCATTTCCTTGATTTGTGCTGTCATTTGGAGAATGAGACTCATCATCTCATCTTTCTGATTTGCCTCCTGCACAATTTATTTTTCCCGTGGATCTTCTGTTGGAGGAAATTTAAGTTTCTTTCTAAGTGCTACAATGTCAGCATTTTTTTTCACCAATTCTTCTGCAGCCTTTACAGTTGCAAGATTATACCCTACCTCAATTACCAGTTCTTCTAAGGAATTGATTCTTGTGTCCTTAGCATAAGAGGAGGAATTTTCAACCCTAATTTGATATCTCAAATTGGTTATAGTGTTATGAAGTTTCGGGGCACTCATTTCCTTGGTAGTCATAGTAGAATAAAGCATTTCAAAGCTTTGCTTATGAAACTCAATTTGATCTAAAGGATGAATGATATCAACCGATACTTCCAAGTCAACTTTCTTGTAGTCTACTACTGTTGTAGGTTTAGGCACTATTAGTTGTAGCATTGTCATAAGAAATTTGTTGTTGGTGTAATCAAAGGCTGAGAGTAATCTGTTTTGATTTCTCGGGGTTTGCTTTAGATACTGTGAATAAATATCATTCTTTAACTCTTCATTCTTGACCTTGATTTCCTTGTATTTCTCTTTGATCTCATTGTCTGTATTCTCTGCTTTCTGTGATGAGGATGCCTCCATATTTTGTTTTTTTTCAATCATTTGAGTGTCTGGAGTATCCTTTTCCTTCTCATTTACAATAATTCTATAAGCATCTGTGTTCTTCTTTGTGTTTTCTTCATCTAGCACCTCAATTCTTTCTTTTTCCTTGTTCACTGGATTGAGATTAGGTTTCTTATTATATCTTATTTTAAACCTAGTCTCTATTGTTGTTTCAGCTGTGTAGGTGTCTTCTTCCCTAATTCTCTTAGTGGTTTTATCCTCTTGATTTAGAAATTTCAAGGTGTGACTAGTATCACCTTGTTTAACTATTTCTATCAAGGTATTTTCTAGCCATTCTGTTTGATTAGCAAACTGTTCAATCTCAGGCCTTTTAGAATGGATATAAGGGGTCAATTTTCATTTTACCCTCATTTTACTGAGTATTCCTTGAGGATCGTAATTCCACAAGAAAATTTCTTCAAATTTGTATTCCAGCAACTGTTTTGATGCTTCTATACCTACTTCCCTGTGACTACAAATGAAAGGACCCACCTAGTTCTTTAATTTGAATTGAGTCTTCTTTTTGGAAGCCAAGAAGTTGATAGAATCTGAATTTAGAATTTTCCTTATGTACTCTAAGGCAAAAAATCTCATTGGAAAGTATTTTGGAAGTTTATAGGGTAAAAGGTTTGACGCATAAACTCTGATCTCTATATGATTTTGGTAAAGGTACCAATCTCTAGTTCTACTTTCCTCTGACAGCTGTAAAACTTTCTTTATCTCATTAATTATTCTTGGTTGTACACTATTTATCAACATGTTTATCAATGGATGAACAAAACAATATATAAAATCCACATAAGTGAATTTTGTTGATTCTTTTATGATTAAAGAGTTCCAAAAGATGTATGAAAATGGATTACATTCTGAAGGTTTATTGGGAATTTATTTTCTTAGAAGTAAAGGAACATGTGAAAGAGGAAGGATGAATATCTAAAAACTCCTTTAGTGGGAAATTTCACAAGCTGATCATGGATACTATCAGCTATATATTCAGCATAGTTATAGCTGATAGAAGGAGGTTGACCAAGAACAAAGGTGGATAGAAAACCAAGGATATACTCATCTGTGTGCTCATCAGTAAAATAACCTAGGATAAAGGATAGAATAGAGATGGCATGCCTCGATCCTTTAGGAAATTTAGAAGATGAATAGGGAGGGTTTATCTTCAGGATTTCAACATATGTAGGCATGAAATTTTAGAAGATATGAAATCTCTTAAGAAAGTCTAACCCAATAAAAATATTTGTGATGCAGGAGAATTAGCTCCCAAAAACACCTTGTATTTTATTAAGCTAGGGGGTTTCATGTTTTGAAGAAATATTAAATTTCATGTAAATATTAATATTATTTTGAGTGATTAATTATATTTTAATTAATTATTTGTGAGAATTTGTAAATGTTTCCAAATTCCTGGAAACATGAGAGAAATTGGTTTCAAGATAATTTAGAATTAATGATGGAGCCTAAGTTGGGATTAGTTTCTAAGTTTTAGGGATAAAAATCTATATTTTAGGGATGTTGAGAGATTTAGGGATTTGTTGAGATTTTAAAGGGATAGAACACAATTTAGTGCATTTTTAATTTGTATAAATTAGGAGGCCTCAAAGGCAAATGAGACTTGAATAGTGAGAGTGGTTGAGAGTAGGTTTTGAACAGCCAAGGCTGTAAGCCTTCAGACAGGTTGTAAGGGCCAATGAATTGTAAATCAGGCCATGGAGAATTGTTGCTGAAGACAAGATTTGTTGGGTCGATTTCTGTTTGTGAGCATTGTGCAGTGAATTCACACCTGGAGTTGCTTGGTAAAGTCGAGTGCTGAAGAATTACATCTGACAAAGTCGTGAATTAAAGAAATTTAATTTGTTTTAGCA
Organism: Pinus albicaulis; assembly: GCA_034641835.2. Lineage (NCBI taxonomy): Eukaryota > Viridiplantae > Streptophyta > Pinopsida > Pinales > Pinaceae > Pinus > Pinus albicaulis. The sequence continues at coordinate 1,543,619,459 of CM076581.1, read as the reverse complement.
CTGATTAATCGATGTGCAGAGGTTGATCTGGATGCAGAAGAAATCGTGCAGAGAGGAATACTGAACCCGTTGAATTAATATCCAAATCCTTTTAGATGGTATGAATATCGATTTCAATGGTTAATGTAATGGAAGAAGTTAATTCTGGGTTTTATAAACAGAACCAGTTCGAATGATGCAAATCGATTCAATTGCCAATCGATTCTCAGAGCTCTGCTAGAGAATGGACAACGAAGTGATATGCCAGAAGGTGCAATCCAGAATTGATAAAATATTGATGCAATAAATCTGAATTGATAGCGTGGACGGAAGTGTTGAAGACGCAGTTAATGCCGGAGTATTTGTAAAGAGGTTGCAAGCAGAATGTTCAAAAACGAATGCAGGTTTGAAAAGAATTGCGTGGGCCAGATTGTCCATCGTGGAGGTAAGTTAAGTTACATGAGCAGATTACAGTTTTGTATTAGACTTTGAGCGCTGGTATTTTCTCAAGTTTAAGCCGTATGAATTTTCATGGGCACTAAATCGAATAAAAATAAAATATGTGAATTGGAACCTTCACATGAACATGGATTAACTGCATAAATGAGGTCGATTGGTGCTATTTAAGGTGCATAGGTGAATAAGAGTTATTGGAACTATTTGGTTATGAGACATTGGAATGTATAAGATCTAATATGTGTTGCCAAAGTTAGACCTTTAAGGGCGCATTGAGTAAGGACAAGTCCAAGCCTTTCATTGATTAAAATAATGTTAAATTGAATATTAAAACATGGGCACATTGTTCATATATGAATGATGTTTATTGGGTTGATGAGCATCTGAATGATTTGAGTCATTGGGTTTAAGAAGTTATGAATTTTCCTGCTGATGAGTAGATATTGGAATTGAGATAATTCCATATATGATGGCTTTTAATGAAAGTATGAAATCAATGGTGAATGATTTTGAACCACATGAAAGATAAGCTTCCACATACAAATGGTACAGTTGTGAAATTTCCAGCTATTGAGGTTTTTGATTTGGGTAAAAGCTGAGATGCATTTTGATATGCACAGAGAATAGAGATCCTGGGTATTGCATGCCCTGCCTGCATCAATTTTTGGTATCAGAGCTTGGCTCTGTTGAAATAGAAGATGTCTGTTTTTGTTTCTGAATGAATGCAAGAAGGTTTTGTTGAAGAACTGAAATGTATTTTTGAATGTATGATGAATGATTGAAAGGAAGATCAGATTTCTAAATCTGATATGCAAACTACACAAGTGAACAGGATTGCAGGGAGGAAAAGATCATGCAAGATCTTAAAGGTGAGATGATTTTCTGATTTGAAATTTATGATTGAATTTTATGGTTGCAGATGAGATGATGACAGTGAACCCGACATTCAGCTAAAGGCTGGATAAGGAGGACAATTGCAGTGTCCTGAAGAAGAAGGTGAGTTGAAGAGATAGCCTAGAGAGAGAGCAGAGGGGAGTGCTCAAGGGTTCCAGAGGCAGTGAACCAAGTACTTACCAAAAGACTGAGTGAGGAGAGCTTGGTGAGGTAAGGGGCAGCAAGGGAGATTGATGTCGTAGAGGCTAGTGCAACTCATGGTGAGTGAGAAACTCATGGAGAAGATGATCATGGAGGATCAGAGAAGAGGTTCAGAGGAATGCCATAGAGGTGAAATGACTGATGAGGTCAGAGAAAGAGAGATTGCAGTACTGAAGGTACAATTGCAGGTACTAGAGGAATGGCTACAAGAGTAGGAAGATAAGAATAGAGGATGGATCTTTCCACTGAAGGGAAAGAGAGTGATTTGGCAACCATTGCAGGTGAAGTTGAGGCAAAGTGTGATTTCCTTATTGAAGAAAGGACTTAGAGTTCTTGAACTAGAGTTGGAATTTAAAAATTCCACACGCAGATCTGTTCAGAAGGAAGTATTGAAGGAAGTAGTCAAGACTGAAAAGTTTTGTGGTTTTAAAACTGACGAGTTGTGTATGTTTGCAGGTACAGTACAGGGAGATGAGAAAGCTTTAGAGTTTTTTCAGGAGAGAGAATTGAATCTGAAGGTTGTTCAGATCAATGATGAGATAACAAGATCTCAGGAGGAGATGAAGATGAAGGAGTCTAATCAGGATGTTGGTGCAGAGAGGGAAGGACCAGCTGATGATCAATCAAGAGCTGGTGAAGGTATGGAAAATTGTGTGAAGTTTCCAAGTTCTACTCCTAATGAAATTTTTGAGTTGTATAGGAAACTAGATATTCAGAGAAGAGAATTGGAGAGACAAAGGACTTATGTACAGGCTAATCTGCTGAGGAAGCAAGGCAGGAAAGTTTTCATGAATGACAGTCATGAAACAAATGATGGTAAGAAGGCAATACTAGTTGACAGTCTCATGATGAGTGCAAATCAGCATACTGATGTGCTGACAGAAAAGTTGGGAAGGAACTCAGAGCAGCATACTGAAGTGTTGCCAGAGAAAGCTGAGGAGAAAGCCAGTGAAGATTTTCTAAGTCCTGAAGAAGACTTGGGGCTGCAGAGAGAAAACTTGGTGACTGAATCGACAAGTGAGACCAGTGGGTCTTGTGATTTTGATGCTGACAATTTGATTGTGTTTACAGGTGATATAGAAGACATTTCATCACTTGGAATTGTCTTGGAAGAAGGAGAATAGTTGCAGAAAGAAGATGAGACAGTGATGTCTCATATGCAGAGGCTTGTTACCATGGGTGACAAGGAAAAGTTGGCTTGTCTAGATAGCCAAGAGAAGACTGATGGACAAAATTTTGGAACTGCTACAGCGATAGAAGATGAGACTACAGTGTTGGAAGAACTTGATTTGATTGCCAGAATCAATCAAGATGATAGTGGACAATTACTGAAGATTGGCGAAAGGGAAGATGGAGGTTATGCTGGAGTTAAATTGCAGCATGTTGATGAAATGATGAAATATTTGCTGGAGACATTTGAACCAGAGAAATAAGTTGCAGATGAAATTTCAAATGATGAGCAAAGGAATGTTGCAGAGGGAAAGGAAGTTTGGGAGGTAGCAACATCCATAGTGACAGCTAGAGCAAATGTTTTATTGAAGATGCTGGAAACAATCAGCAGACAGAGGATATACTCGACAGAGAAATTGAGTTGATAAGGAGGTTAATGATGAAAATGTCTCAGAGAAAGACAGCAGCAAGAAAGAAAAGGAGAGACAACAAGAGAAAGACTGTAGCAGACTTGGAAGGCAGAGCAAGTGGAGCACTACAACACAAAATATGGAAACCTGGAGGACAACAGTAGAAAACAACAACAGTAAAGCAATTGACAAGCAAGGAAAGATTACAAAATAAAATTTGGGATCCAGGAGGAAATAATTATCCAGACTTATGACCAGGTGGTCATGAATTTTCTTACATGGGGAGTTTGATGCAGGAGCATTAGCTCCGAAAAACACCTTGTATTTTATTAAGCTAGGGGGTTTCATGTTTTGAAGAAATATTAAATTTCATGTAAATATTAATATTATTTTGAGTGATTAATTATATTTTAATTAATTATTTGTGAGAATTTGTAAATGTTTCCAAATTCCTGGAAACATGAGAGAAATTGGTTTCAAGATAATTTAGAATTAATGATGGAGCCTAAGTTGGGATTAGTTTCTAAGTTTTAGGGACAAAAATCTATCTTTTAGGGATGTTGAGAGATTTAGGGATTTGTTGAGATTTTAAAGGGATAGAACTCAATTTAGTGCATTTTTAATTTGTATAAATTAGGAGGCCTCAAAGGCAAATGAGACTTGAATAGTGAGAGTGGTTGAGAGTAGGTTTTGAACAGCCAAGGCTGTAAGCCTTCAGACAGGTTGTAAGGGCCAATGAATTGTAAATCAGGCCATGGAGAATTGTTGCTGAAGACAGGATTTGTTGGGTCGATTTCTGTTTGTGAGCATTGTGCAGTGAATTCACACCTGGAGTTGCTTGGTAAAGTCGAGTGCTGAAGAATTACATCTGAAAAAGTCGTGAATTAAAGCAATTTAATTTGTTTTAGCACTGATTAATCGATGTGCAAAGGTTGATCTGGACGCAGAATAAATCGTGCAGAGAGGAATACTGAACCCGTTGAATTAAAATCCAAATCTGTTTAGATGGTATGAATATCGATTTCAATGGTTAATGTAATGGAAGAAGTTAATTCTGGGTTTTATAAACAGAACCAGTTCAAATGATGCAAATCGATTCAATTGCCAATCGATTCTCAGAGCTCTGCTGGAGAATGGACAACGAAGTGATATGCCAGAAGGTGCGATCCAGAATTGATAAAAGATTGATGCAATAAATCTGAATTGATAGCGTGGACGAAAGTGTTGAATACGCAGTTAATGCTGGAGTATTTGTAAAGAGGTTGCAAGCGGAATGTTCAAAAACGAATGCAGGTTTGAAAATAATTGCGTGGGCCAGATTTTCCATCGTGGAGGTAAGTTAAGTTACATGAGTAGATTGCAGTTTTGTATTAGACTTTGAGCGCTGGTATTTTCTCAAGTTTAAGCCGTATGAAGTTTCATGGGCACTAAATCAAATAAAAATAAAATATGTGAATTGGAACCTTCACATGAACATGGATTAACTGCATAAATGAGGTTGATTGGTGCTATTTAAAGTGCATAGGTGAATAAGAGTTATTGGAACTATTTGGTTATGAGACATTGGAATGTATAAGATCTAATATGTGTTGCCAAAGTTCGACCTTTAAGGGCGCATTGAGTAAGGACAAGTCCAAGCCTTTCATTGATTAAAATAATGTTAAATTGAATATTAAAACATGGGCACATTGTTCATATATGAATGATGTTTATTGGGTTGATGAGCATCTGAATGATTTGAGTCATTGGGTTTAAGAAGTTATGGAATTGCCTGCTGATGAGTAGATATTGGAATTGAGATAATTCCATATATGATGGCTTTTAATGAAAGTATGAATTCAATGGTGAATGATTTTGAACCACATGAAAGATAAGCTTCCACATACAAATGGTACAGTTGTGAAATTTCCAGCTATTGAGGTTTTTGATTTGGGTAAAAGCTGAGATGCATTTTGATATGCACAGAGAATAGAGATCCTGGGTACTGCAGGCCCTGCCTGCATCACTTTGTGAGAGCTTCTATGGATAATGGGACTGCATTGGGATCTTGTTTCAGCTGAAGCATTAGGTTTATAGACTCTGCAGTAATAGTGAACAACACTTCTTTGTTAACATCAACCATAACTCTTTGGCTAGGGAAATAATAGGTTTGACAAAGCCTAATGACTTTTGGACATTGATGAGTATGTGGGACTGCATATTTGGGTAAATTGGACTCCCAAATATGAACTTCATATCCCTGATCTAAGGATTTTTCTATACTCTAGCAGTGGAGATCTAGCAGATTGAATTCAATTATTGGATCAGTTATTTTGTAATCCATATTAGCTAGAGGTGTATGCTCCACATATACAACAGGAGGTTGTAGGGTATTTATAACAATGGCAGTTTTAGAAGCCATTACTGGGTTTGATTTTGACAATTTTGACCTTCTGAATGCTTAAAACTCTGTTTTTAGGATTTTTATACTCTTTTGTAAGCTTAAACTATTTACACAAGGTATTTTTGGTTTTGATAGAGGTATTTTTCACATTTATAGGTAGACTATGCTTTCTTCTAGTTTTAACCTTCAATTTTAGTTCCAAAACTAGTCTTCAAACTCTTTATAGACTCAGTAAAGATACCACGAGGGTTTTCAACTCATTTTTGGATAAAATAAACCTAAAAATGGATTAATCCTTGTACAGAAGAGTTATAGGTTTTTGCCAAAGGGTTTTTGGATTAATTAGAAGTTCTTTAAGGTCTGCAAAGGCTAAACTATATTCAGTTTCATTTTAAAACCAAATATAGTATCTGAAACTAAGGTTTTATCAAGGTTTTCTTCAGAAAATACGTTCTTTGAAGGTAATTAAGGTCTTTCTGTAGACAAACAGGGTTTTATGGTGATCAAATTCACAGGAAACTCTTTCAAATGATGGGAAGTTTGTTTTTTTTTTAAAATACCTACTCTTTATAGTTATTTGGTCTTGAAACATGGTTTCTGAGGTGTCAGAGAGCTTTTGGAAACTGTTGAAGTCCTTGGAAGTAGAATGGCGGCTTCAGGCAATGGTTTAAAATGGATTGTCTGGTATTTAAGCATGTAAGTAGGGGCAAAATGTCTTTTATTCAATCGGAAGGGTTTACATAAGCAGAAAACTCAAAAAAGTTTTGCACTGTGCGTAAATGAAGTTTTATAGAATTTTTAGGTTAAAAAAGTGTACACATTCAATTCTTGTCAAATTAGAATGGAGGTGGTTTAGCACCGGGAGGAGAAACCATAAGCGGTTATCGTACGATGAGAAAGTGGTTTGCGGTTTTTGGCCAACGAATGTGATCCAATAAGGGTTGGATGCATGGAGGAGAGAGGGTAAGACTAAACCACCCATTTCGTAAAATCAAAATTGATTAGCGACCACGCTTTTGGAAATGCAATATCACATCTGGATTGTCAGATTTGGAGGAAGATATGCGAACGACGAAGATTGGCGGTGGAATTTATTACCAGATGGGGCGTGGGGCCCAGGAGACCTCATATGTGGCGGGGTTGGGTTAATATGTTTAAACTTAGTTCAAACGTATAACTATAATGAATTAGCGGGATATGTGTAACATGGATTTACTTGAGAAAATAAGGGATTTGCATGTGAAAAAGTGAAGGGCGGGTTATATTATATATAATATGTAATATATTTTAACCTATGGGGATCATGGGGTATATATCATGTGGGGTAATATAACCATAGGTTAAAATTAATAACTGGGTTTGGGGTATTTAAAATAAATGAATTAATATAACTATGAGAGGGGTATTTATAAGAAATTAATATAATAAGTTAGTTTGTTAATATGAAATGTGACCGGAAATACATATAAACCCTAATTAAAGTGTGATTTAAGTGCTATTGGCACATTTTCATCATGGTGGCCCCCTTTTTACACTCTATACTTAGGATAAATATCATTTTATGGGTTTTTTTAATGTTTTTGCATGAAATGAGATTATTTTAGAGGGGATTTTTACTTTTCCTTAAGCAAAAAGTATTTTAACTTAGGAAAAGGGATTATATCTTTGGAAAAGGATTATTATGTTGAGGAAATGGGTTTTTATGAAGAGAATTCAATACTTATTACCAATCAGTTATTAAGCCTTGGGTCCGGTCCCAACAAAAGTCAGAGAAATGCTCTGAGCCTTTTTAACTGAAGGTTTTGAGTACTGAATACTTTGAGGGGAGGGAAATTAGTAATTTTTCCAAATGATGTTTATACATGCTTTTTTGCAACTTCTTTCTACTTACCCATCATTATTCTAACATTTTTTCATTATTTGAATGGGTGCATTTAAGCTTGCAACCCTAAATCTATTTTTATTTTAAAGTAGGAAACTATCTAATTTTAACCTTATTTCATCCGAGGGCTCAAATTAAACTATTGAGCTCCTCATTTATTCTTTAACTATCTACTGATTTTTCAATTTTAAACTATTTGATATATCTTTATTCTCTATCTATAAAAATGAAATTCAAAGCATGAAAAAGTTAATATTAAACTATTTAACTCATCATGGATCATGGCATTTTGAACAAGCTGCACGTAATCATTATTCTTGTAGTAAAAGTAAAAGTAGTGGAATTTTGACTTGCATCACTTTCATGTCTTATTCTTATCTCTTTTTTCTTTTGGGGTACATTTTTTTATTATTTTTTGATATTTTCTTTTCAAGTCCTTTGATCTTACTTTTAGGACTTTTTACCCTCTTTTCATTTTTTATTATTATTTTCAAATATGGGAAAAAAACTTGCAGAAAGCAAGGTATGCACATATTTACAAGACTAATTATAGTCAATTAAAAAATTATGAACCCTATTATTATATGACCCTAACAGGATCATCTCCTACAGTGTCAGCGCTGTGACCTATTCTTGGTTCATCTTCTTCTTCCTCCTCATCATCTGAGAAGACCTCTATGTAATGTGCTTTTCTAGCTGCACATTTATGTCCAGGTACCCATGATTCTTGGCAAGTGAAGCAAATCTTCCTTCTTCTTACATCTCTCTAGACATCATCATCAAGAGTCTTTTTTTATGAGCTCTCCTATGAAGGAGTAGCCTTTTCTTCTTTTCCCTTTGATGGAAAAGAGGGCTTATGCTAAAATTTTGCCTTTGCTTTTGGCAAGGAATCTTGAATATGTCTAGCCCTTTCAATGGTATATTGCAGAGTAGTGGGCTTGGTAGACTTAAAAAACCCATGAATAGGTTCATCCAACCCATCAATGAACATATACACCCTTCTTGCTACAGATAAATTAGGAACCATAACAGAATGTTTTAAAAACTTATAAATATAAGTTTCTAGATTACCTGATTGTTTAAGATTTGCAAGCTTCATAAATGGTGCTTCAAGATCTCTTCTATCAAATCTCTCCACCAGCCTTCTAGTTAACTCTGAATATGCAGTCACATTGGCATGACCCAATGTAGACAAGCCATGGAGTCACCAATCATGTGCTTCACCCTCAAGGTGCAGCGCTTCAATATTAATGGCCTCCATCTCTGGAACTTTGTTCAACTGGAAGTAGATGTCAAGTTTCTCTACCCAAGGTTTGGAAGTGCACTTGGATGACCCATCAAAGTTGGGTAAGAAAAAGTTTCCCATAGTGTGGTGTTGATCATGATTCTGAATGAATCCACCACTTCTATTGTGATGCCTTGGTCTTCTATTGTCCTTGATTTGACAAAAATCCTGAAAAATCAAGTGATACTTGAATCTCTGATTTTGAGATTCATACTCCACAAAATAGCCTTCAAGGGATTCTTTCTCTTGAAACCATTCATTTCTCACAGCCAAAAATGTAGGCATGGTAGAGCGTTGGGAAACTTGTGGTTGTTGCAATGGTTGATCATCCCAGTGATTAGAAATGCCAAAGCCTTCACCGTGATGGAATCCTTTAGGGAATTCCTTGAATCTGTCCATCCTTAGGTCTTTGATCTCTCTACCAAGGTCTTGCATGGCTCTAAGAAGGATCTTAGGGAACTCCTTCTCTTGATCTTCACCTCCAGATAAAGGGGCTTTACCTTGTCTTTATTATCATTTGTATAATCAAACTTTCTATGCCTTCTCTTTTGATACCTCCTTTCTCTGTCAATAAGAGGCTCTCCATATTCAAAAGACATGTTGGCTTTAGAATGCACAGGTTGTGCCAATATGATGCTCTGATACCATTGTACTATTCCCAAATGGGAAAAGCAACAATATAATGCAGAATGATGGAAAAATAATGCAGAACATAATTTATATAGAAAAAGGCCAATATGTAGACCTTTCATTTGTTATTATAGTAGAAACATATGTTTAACAAGTGGCCCTTAAGATGCATAACAAGAAAAGAAAGTCTCCAATGAAGAAAATCACTCAATATGAGGTGTTGCAACCATATATAAAAGCTAGAAGACTCTTACAACATTGTTTTATTGTCTTTGCAACAATAGTAGATTATACATCAGATCTAGAGTTTCTATGTGCAAAAAAAGTTAGATCTATATCATATCCATGCACTATAGAATCTCCTCTAAAGAAACCGCTTGAGGTTTTTAGAAAAAATCCAAGTACAAGTTGTAGATATGAGATATAAGGCTGCGTATCGAATGAAAAATAAAGATCTGGAAAGTGTGGCTGATCTGATATGATCAGTAGTGTTGGGGTTCCCATGTTTTGGCCAGATTGGCAAGACCAAAAGATGAGACAACATCAGAACCATTTTGGGGCCCTAGGATCTAGCCCTCCTGGACCCGGAGAGGGATCTCTCCAAATAGAGAAAAGAATGATATATCTTTGAGGCTCAAGATGAAATATTAGGCTAGTTATGAAGCACAAAAGGGGGGTTTTAAAAATGATTTGGTTGAAGGGTTGCTGGGTTGGTTAGGGGATCATAGATTGGGAAAGCAATGGGAGAAAAGGAACAAAGCAGCAGGCTGTTTCAGCAAGGAGAATGGGCCAAGACCGTGCCATCCATTGGGCTATGGAGTCATGAAAGGAAATTACTTGCATCCACTAGCCAAGGCTTCCAAAGGGAAAGTCATCTAATACTAGAGGATCTTTAGATTAGATGGTGGGGTGGAACATTAAGGGAGAAAAGTGAAAGAAGGAGAACAACCCAATTTCTGTCTATAGATCAGGTCAGAGGTCATTTAACTCCAGACCTGCTTGGACATACTCAAAGGCAGCTCTCAAAGAGACAAAGGGGCAGCTTATAGATCAGACCAGAGGTCATTTAACTCCAGGTCTGCTTTAGCAACTCCAAGGGGAAAACAGAGATAAGATAAACAAAGGGATCTTAGAAAGGCGAGCTGGTCGCGCAAGGATCCTAGTGGACAGGGCTAACACTTATCCCCAGTGTTCCCAAACCTTCCAGCTTAAAACCCCTCAAGAACATCTAAGAACAGCTTCAACCAATTCATACATCAGCCAGCAGGCAATAACATCCACTGCGCTGGTTAAATCAACTGAAAACAACTCTCAGATAGCACATCTAGCGGAAAACATAAAGGTAGGGAGAGCAGACAGCATAGGGCACCTAACAAGGGTGAATCCTATACCATTATTCTGATGCCTACCAGAAGAACATGAAACAATGTGAAAATGTAATAAACAGAGTTAAGAAACACATCACCAATAGTAATAGACCAGGATCCTGTGAAATGTGCTTTGATTAATTGATGCAAAACCAGTCATGTACAATAAGGCTCAATGGCTGTTACAGTCCAGACTTCTCCTCCCAGCCTATTACATACAACTACTCTGCTACTCTCTCCCAAGACTGTTCTAACAGTCGAATGAATCCCTCTAACAGAAAACTACGCAGCAACTGAACAAAAACCTTTACATTATGTTCTCGGGGATCTTTTATAGGAGAAGAGAGAAAACAGAGGTAGATGAACAATTAAATGAATCTCATCAAGACAGAATCGGCGGAAGTGTCCACGCCCATACTGCTTAATGGCTTTCTGCAGTGCTGTGTGTACTCTGTAGACTGTTTGGAGTATCTGTCAGGCCGGAAATTGACCTCTGATGTTCATTTGGAGTCCTTCGGCTGTCTGGAACTCTGTGCTGCCACTCTGAATAAATGAACTGGATGGAAAACTGCAAGTCCCTCCATGGTTCTTTAATGCTTCCTGACTGTCTGAAATGAGTTTTAGTCAATGTATTTAATTGTCTCAGGGCTCGAGAAGGCATGGAGGACGCTGTGGGAAGGTGTACTTCTGGAGGACACGTCCTGCTATTAGGTGGCGCAGTTATGGCATTGCTAGTGCGCTCCTTAGTCTTCAAACTAAACCTTAATCCTTTGAAAGCGGGGTTAACGTTTGATTTCATTAAAAACAGGCACCAACCCCCTTTGAATTCCTTCTGTTGACTTGCTGGTGATGCCAGAATTACCTCTCTGTGATGTCTGCATAACGAAATAATTCTGTTTAAAACCCAGGCAGTGGCGGCGGAGGAAATGCTGTGGAGGCGGTGGAAAGATGGTGGAGCAATGGAGAAATAGTGCAAATAGTGGAGAGGAGCGGAGCAATGAACGCACGGTGTAAAACCCAAATTTTAGCGTTGGGTCGAAATACAAAGGAAATGATGGAAAACAACGGGGTGGAGGCCATGGAGGTGGGACCCAGCAGAGGCGGAGGGCGATTAAACTAAAACCGTTAGATCTTAAACCCAGTGGACGGTGGAGATGTAATCAGAGGCTTACAATCGGAGGACGGGATGAAGGACTTGCAATTTCGATCGGAGGGGCGATGCAGTTGAGCGCTGGTTGTCCGATCATGAAACAGATGGATGGTCAGGATTGAAACGGGACACAGCGGGAAGGGGATGCGATTAGCACCAAACCGTGCGATCGGCGGGAGAATGGACGGCTACAATCAAATCGGGAGACAGAGGAAAAGACTGCGATCGGAGGAAATGGGAGTGCGATGACGGTCGGATCGCGGGTTGAATGGACGGCAGAGATTTAATCGGGGGGAACGCGGAAAGACTTGCGATTGCGATCGGAGGTCGGGACGCGATTGAGCGCTGACCGTTCGATCCAACCAATAGATCAACGGTGGGGACAATGATCGGAGGGGCAGGTGTGATTAAGCGCTGACCGTTGGATCTGCGAGAGGACGGACGGTCGGGATTAAATCGGGCGGAGGGTAGGGAGGCTTGCGATGGGAGGAAATGGGAGTGCGATGGCCGTCGGATCTGCGGGAGGATGGACGACCAGGATGAAATCAGAAGGTGGAGAGAAGGGGATGCGATCGCGATCGGAGCGTTGTTGCGATTAAGCGCCAACCGTCGGATCTGGAAGGGAACGAACGGCTACGATGCAATCGGGGAAACACCATCGGGGCAGCACAACTGGGGTTTGCGATTGTGATCGGACATGGGTTTGCGATTGAGCATTGGCCGTTAGATCTGAAGGACAGATCAACGGCTCAGAATGGATCGGAGGATCACAATCGGAGGTCGGAGCAGGAGGCTTGCGATTAGCGCTCCGCCGTCGATCTGGGGATCGGATCAACGGTGCAGAATAGAGTGGAGGGCTTAACGCTTTTACAAAGGATTTTCTCACCCGCCCAGCTTCCGATTGCGATAAGCACCGGGGAATTAAGCACTTGGTCCTGGTACCTGGGCACATGTGGGGAAGTGGTTAGAAGGGGCTGGAGGAAAGGGGCCAGGCCTTATAATAAGGTCGGAAGAGGGTTTCTTAGCCCATTTTAATGGATTTTAGGGCTGGGGAAGGGGAACGATAGAGAAATAAAGGGGGAAGAAGGGAAAACAAAGGGTAGGGGAAGAAATTAAAGGGGATTTTGGGGGGATTTGAAGGGTAAGAATGGAAATATAAGGGGAAAACAAGGGGGATGAAAAGGGGCCAATTGGGGAAGAAATAAGAAGGAAAAGGGGGCCTTTGGGCATTTCTTCACATAACATAGAAGCTTTAAAAGGGGAACTAGTGGAGGGGATTTGATCAAAGGATAAAAGACACATAGAGGCTTCAAGGAGACTGTGTCTTCAGTGGAGATGCATTCCTTGAAGGCTCAAAAACAATTTCGTCCCCTATTTGCTTGTCAAAAAATTTATAGGGGGGCTAACAGTGGCTCCACATGGGGATGGCTTCTTCTTGAAGGAGCCAAGAAACCAGAAGATGATCTCTTGGTGTAGGCCAGATGCCTGCTGCTTGAACCATCCTTTTCTTTCCTTGATCAGCTGCCACAAACTATGAAGACAACATATCAGCAGAAACAATTCTCCCAAACAACTACCTACCCACACTATAGTCCTAACATTTTTTCTTCTTGGGTGCATCTAGACTTGCAGACCCTTTACATCATTAATATTTACAAACAGGAAAAAACAAACCTCTTCTACTTCTACCCTTATTGCTCCATGAGACCAGATTAGACTGTTGGTCTCATATGTTTCTCTACCTACACTACTACCTGCTAGGATTAGACTGTCTAGCAGGTTTCTTCTCTACATTCTAAGACAAAAAATGAAACAACTAACCTACTTGCTCATAGGCTGAGATTTATTGAGCTTTTCCTACCTACCCTACCCTAATTGAAAAACTCTGATGGTTTAGGTGATGCAGTAATGCCAATGCAGCCAGTCAAGTAATAGCAAAAAAGGATATGAGCACTGACTACCTGTCAGAGATAACCACAGGGTGCTCTGCATGTGGTCCTTCAAAACTGAAGTCACCATCAGTGGTGACCAATTATGATGTATTTGGCTCTTGCAAAAGATTGATGCTTGTGGAGCTGAGCCAATCAGGGCCTCCATGTAGTCTGCCACAGGGTCAACAAACTCATGATGTAAACTTTTTCCTTTAAAGCCTACCATGACTGATAGGCAGTCTGCATCCTGGGTAGCTTCAATCACTGCATCTGTAGTGAGGCCTTTGTAATCACACTCCTTCTCTTCCTGGTTAGGAGTGTTTGGCATATGGGCATAGACCAGGAATACCTCCTCTTCCTTTGGATCAAGGCTGAGACGCCTACGGGGAAAGAGATCTCGCTCATCTTCAATGCAGCTTGAGATAGAGGGCTCATTATATTCAACAGTGCTGTCCTCTAGTACCACAGGTCGGTTCTGCTGCAACGGGCTAAACTCTGTGAAAAAATCAACATATTCTTGAGTGGGGGTTTCTTTGATTACCTTAATCCCTTCGGGAGAAGGCTCTGGATATTTGTCCCGCTCAAGACTTCCCTCATCTCTTTTCTCCTCGTCCTCTGTGCTGAAGAGCTGCTAGCCTCTGTCCGCTTGGCAAGTATAACTGATGTTCGGATATAAAGTAGATAGAAGATTCAATGAATCTTCGTCTGCTACCATGCTTTCAACACTTTCTCCATCAGTATCATAGATGGCCGGCATTAGCTCATTATTTTCCTGAAGTTGATGGTCGTAGTATTCCTCCCATGAGACCCCTGATGATGGCCATGCAAGCTCAGTTTCCCTTTGGAAAAACTCATCGTCAGACATATCCACATCAGAGAAATCAGAATTGTAAGTATTGTCACCCATCAAATCTTCAGGGCTCTCAGCAATTCATTCTTCTAAATACTCCGCAAGTTCATTTTCTGATTCAAGCTCTCGTTCATCATACATGCTTGGCATGCGACTTCTGTCTTGCAGAGATTTGGTTTGTCTTTCTTGAGGACAAGGAGCAGGTCTTTCCCAGTCATCATTTCTGGTTTCGGCCTCATATTCTTCCTCTTTCACACTCAGCAAGGATTTGGCAGTCTCTATCAGTCTTTCCAGCTTGTTTTCTAAAGAGATCTGCGCTGTTTGCTCTGTTCGGTCCTTCCTCGCTGCTCTTAATCTTTCCTCCCTGCACTTTACATTGTACTCGACAGCGATTGCTATAGTCTGCATTTCCTCCAGGCTCGAAGGTTCTCTTTCTCTTATATAGAATTCCACCTCTGGGTAAAAAGAGCTTGGATAGTACAACAGAGCCCATCCCAAAGGTGGTTTTATATCAGAAGGTATAGCATCATATATCTTATTAAACCTGGCTGAAAATTCTTGCACTGTCTCTCCTGGTTGCCTTCTCAAATTTTGATATTATTTTAGGATGAGGAGAGCGTTCTTTGGGGTCGCCCATCTATCAAGGAAAACTTGAGAAAACTGATGGAAGCATAAAATGCTTGCTTCTGGAAGGCCTTTGAGCCAACTCTTAACATTTCCTTGCAATGCCAAGGCAAACATTCTAATGCACACATCATCTTCTTCTATTTCATACAGCTCAAGTAAATCCTCCGGATTTTGAACATGTTCTTCAACAGAGGACCCTTTATTTTCCCCATCAAAATGAGGCAGCTAGTTTATTAATTCTGTAGGCAGGGGTTGGAAGAAAAGAGGTAAAACCAGGGGCTTATATCTTTCTATGACCTTTGTAGGTGTGGGTGATGTAACAATAGGCTCATGGCTGCTTGAAGCTTCTTGAAGAGTGGGAGATACAACATGAGCTTCTTGTTCCACCAGGTTTTTCACAGGAGTATAGGTCTACTCACGGTCTGAAGACCGAGGCTTGAGATCTTTCCCATACTCATCATGGGTTTCATCTTTGTACACTTGATTAGGCTTAAAGTAGGACATAACATAATGATAGACAAAAACAATGAATCCTTTAAACCAAATCCAACCAGTATGTTCTACCCTTCCATGAGGTCTGGCCATCTTTCAGGTTCTTCCTCTAGTGGAGTATTCTAGGATTATGGAGCGTGGAGTCGCCAGGTGGATGAATTTAACAATTTGAAGCAGGATGCTGTCCACCATCAGCAATGAGAAGCCAATCTAACCAGAGATTCCGTGTCTATGAGTGCCTAGGAATGCTTAAGTTGAAATGCACTCATTCCCCAGTATGGTCACCATTATGTTGGGGTTCCCATGTTTTGGCCAGATTGGCAAGACCAAAAGATGAGACAACATTAGAACCACTTTGGGGCCCTAGGATCTAGCCCTCCTGGACCCGGAGAGGGATCTCTCCAAATAGAGCAAAGAATGATATATATTTGAGGCTCAAGATGAAATATTAGGCTAGTTATGAAGCACAAAAGGGGGGTTTTAAAAATGATTTGGTTGAAGGGTTGCTGGGTTGGTTAGGGGATCGTAGACTGGGAAAGCAATGGGAGAAAAAGAACAAAGCAGAAGGATGTTTAAGCAAGGAGAATGGGCCAAGACCGTGCCATCCATTGGGCTATGGAGTCATGAAAGGAAATTACTTGCATCCACTAGCCAAGGCTTCCAAAGGGCAAGTCATCTAATACTAGAGGATCTTTAGACTAGATGGTGGGGTGGAACATTAAGGGAGAAAAGTGAAAGAAGGAGAACAGCCCAATTTCTGTCTATAGATCAGGTCAGAGGTCATTTAACTCCAGACCTTCTTGGACATACTCGAAGGCAGCCCTCAAAGAGGGACAAAGGGGTTGCTTATAGATCAGACCAGAGGTCATTTAACTCCAGGTCTGCTTTAGAAACTCCAAGGGAAAACAAAGATAAGATAAACGAAGGGATCTTAGAAAGGTAAGCTGGTTGTGCAAGGATCCTAGTGGGCAGGGCCTACTCTTATCCCCAGTGCTCCCAAAATTTCCAGCTTAAAACCCCTCAAGAACATATAAGAACAGCTTCAATCAATTCATACATCAACCAACAAGAAATAACATCCATTGTGCTGGTTAAATCAACTGAAAACAACTCTCAGATAGCACATCTAGCGGAAGACATAAAGGTAGGGAGAGCAGATAGCATAGGGCACCTAACAAAGGGTGAATCCTATACCATTATTCTGATGCCTACCAGAAGAATAATGAAACAATGCGAAAAATGTAATGACAGAGTAAGAAACACATCACCAATAGTAATAGACCAGGATCCTGTGAAATGTGCTTTGATTAATTGATGCAAAACCAGTCATGTACACTAAGGCTCAATGGATGTTTCCAGACTTCTCCTCCCAGCCTATTACATACAACTACTCTGCTACTCTCTCCCAAGACTGTTCTAACAATCGAATGAATCCCTCTAACAGCAAACTACGCAACAACTGAACAACAACCTTTACATTATGTTCTCAGGGATATTTTATAGGAGAAGAGAGAAAACAGAGGTAGATGAACAATTAAATGAATCTCATCAAGACAGAATCGACGGAAGTGTCCACGCCCATACTGCTTAATGGCTTTCTGCAGTGCTGTGTGTACTCTGTAGACTGTTTGGAGGCTCTGTTAGGCCGGAAATTGACCTCTGATGTTCATTTGGAGTCCTTCGGCTGTCTGGAACTCTGTGCTGCCACTCTGAATAAATGAACTGGATGGAAAACTGCAAGTCCCTCCATGCTTCTTTAATGCTGCCTGACTGTCTGAAATGAGTTTCAGTCAGTGTATTTAATTGTCTCAGGGCTCGTGAAGGCATGGAGGACGCTGTGGGAAGGTGTACTTCTGGAGGAAACGTCTTGCTGTTAGGTGGCGCAGTTATGGCGTTGCTGGTGCGCTCCTTAGTCTTCAAACTGAACCTTAATCCTTTGAAAGCGGGGTTAACGTTTGATTTCATTAAAAATAGGCACCAACCCCCTTTGAATTCCTTCTGCTGACTTGCTGGCGATGCTAGAATTACCTCTCTGTGATGTCTGCATAATGAAATAATTCTATTTAAAACCCGGGCAATGGCGGCGGAGGAAATGCTGTGGAGGCGGTGGAAAGATGGTGGAGCGATGGAGAAACAGTGCAAATAGCGGAGAGGAGCGGAGCAATGAATGCACGGTGTAAAACCCAAATTTTAGCGTTGGGTCGAAATACAAAGGAAATGATGGAAAACAATGGGGCGGAGGCCATGGAGGTGGGACCCAGCGGAGGGAGAGGGCGATTAAACTAAAACCGTTAGATCTTAAACCCAACGGACGGTGGAGATGTAATCGGAGGCTTACAATCGAAGGACGGGAGGCAGGACTTGCGATTGCGATCGGAGGGGCGATGCGATTGAGCGCTGGCCGTCCGATCATGAAACAGATGGACAATCAGGATTGAAACGGGAGACAGCGGGAAGGGGATGCGATTAGTGCCAGGCCGTCCGATCGGCGGGAGAATGGACGGCTGCGATCAAATCGGGAGACAGAGGAAAAGACTGCGATCGGAGGAAATGGGAGTGCAATGACCGTCGGATCGCGGGTTGAATGGATGGCGGAGATTTAATCGGGGGGAACGCGGAAAGACTTGCGATTGCGATCGGAGGTCGGGACGCGATTGAGCGCTGACCATTCGATCCAACCAACAGATCAACAGTGGGGACAACGATCGGAGGGGCAGGTGCAATTAAGCGCTAACTGTTGGATCTGCGGGAGGACGGACGATCGGGATTAAATCGGGCGGAGGGTAGGGAAGCTTGCTATGGGAGGAAATGGGAGTGCGATGGCCGTCGGATCTGTGGGAGGATGGACGGCCAGGATGAAATCGGAAGGCGGAGAGAAGGGGATGCGATCGCGATCGAAGCGCTGTTGCGATTAAGCGCCAACCGTCAGATCTGGAAGGGAACGGATGGCTACGATGCAATCGGGGAAACACCATCGGGGCAGCACAACTAGGCTTTGCGATTGCGATCGGACATGGGTTTGCGATTGAGCGCTGGCCGTTAGATCTGAAGGCCAGATCAACGACTCAGAATGGATCGGAGGATCGCAATCGAAGGTCAGAGCAGGAGGCTTGCGATTAGCGTTCCGCCGTCGATCTGGGGATCAGATCAACGGTGCAGAACAGAGCGGAGGGCTTAACGCTTTTACAAAGGATTTTCCTCACCCGCCCAGCTTCCGATTGCGATAAGTGCCGGGGACTTAAGCACTTGGTCCTGGCGCCTGGGCACATGTGGGGAAGTGGTTAGAAGGGGCTAGAGGAAAGGGGCCAGGCTTTATAATAAGGTCGGAAGAGGGTTTCTTAGCCCATTTTAATGGATTTTAGGGCTGGGGAAGGGGAACGATAGAGAAATAAAGGGGGAAGAAGGGAAAACAAAGGGTAGGGGAAGAAATTAAAGGGGGATTTTGGGGGATTTGAAGGGTAAGAAGGGAAATAGAGGGGAAAACAAGGGGGATGAAAGGGGCCAATTGGGGAAGAAATAAGAAGGGAAAAGGGGCCTTTGGGCATTTCTTCACATTAACAGAGAAGCTTTAAAAGGGGAACCAGCAGAGGGGATTTGATCAAAGGATAAAAGACACATAGAGGCTTCAAGGAGACTGTGTCTTCAGTGGAGATGCATTCCTTGAAGGCTCAAAAACAATTTAGCCCCCTATTTGCTTGTCAAAAAATTTATAGGGGGGCTAACAAGTAGAAAAGCCTTCTCCAATAGATCTTCAAAGTGAAGGGTGGATCCCTAACACTAGAAAATCAAATCTCCAAATTATGTTTTGAACCACCCTGCAACTACACTTATAGAAATAATGCAGATCTGGAAGTAAAATGCGTTGTAGGGATCCAAATATGGTTGGCATGATGCCAAGATATGAAAATAATCTCCAAAGCCTTTAATACTTCCCTCCCAATGAAGTGGTAACCTCTTCCACTGAAAAGGAGCATTGAAATGGCCTAGATCTGAAAGATCTAGTCTGCACTTGGTGTAGCTTGAAAAAGCAACCAAACCCTAAATAGGATCTAAGTTGTAGTTGAAAGAAGAAGCTTGGCCCTGTTGAGGTATAAAAGGTATCTTTTTAACACCTATTTATCTCACATTAATTATCAATCCAGGAATGAATTTTTATTTCAAGAGTGTACTCAGCCTGAGGCAACAATTTATCCAAGAGTAATGCTCTTCAATATGTAGTACAATGTTCTAAATACAAGAGTAAATGGATGCTTGGAAAATAAATCTAATTATAATAACATGAACTCAAATGTTCTGAAATCCAACTATTCACTCAGAAAACACCAATCGAGGATACAATAGCAATAACTCATTCCTCCAGAAATTGATGCAATTGAAACCAAACTGAAACAAGACAATCAATCTGGGAACATGGAAGCAATAACCAATATTCTCTACAGTTGATAGTCCTGCGTTAAAACAATTAAAAGGAAATAGAAATTGAACTAACTTCTATTGAAAGTAAACTAAGAAGAACTCTTTTAAAAGCAAGAATTGGAAATTAACAGTGAATGCTAACTAATGAATCTGAACAACAGAACTCTATTAAAAGAAAAATCCTATTGAACAAAAAAATGAATAGAGAAACTTTGTATCTGCACTCTGAAATGACCAACAGTCAAATGAAACATCAAATGGAATGGAACATCAAATGTTGAACAATGAAACATAACAAGATAAGTAATTCGAGGATTAAGATTCTTGTTAAATTGGGAAGGAATGGCAACGCAATCCATTATAATAAAACAATAAACTATTAAGCATGGAATTATGAATTAATTAAGATAGAACCAATATCACTTCTGTGAATCCAAGGATGATCTAAGTAAGGTAATATGCTGTCTCGATTAACCCACGCTGTAAGAAATAAGATTCAGATTACACAATAATGAAATAACTCATAAACAGGACGCGCAATACATAAAGACAATAATATGATAAACAATTAATGAAATGAACTCATAGTAACATACATGTATCAAATCGATCACACGTTGCAAGAATAAAAAATATAACACAGAGGAGCAGTTCACGCTGCTAGGGGTCGGGCCCTTAACCACCAACAGGGACTGCTCAAGATACTTCAGATGATGCGAATGGAACAAAAACTTCAATTAATCATTAAACTGGAGCATCATTACAATGGAATCATGTTTTCAATAACACAGCTTTTGATTAAGTTTAAAATTCACAAAAGCAACAACGATCCCCTCTCTTTTACAAACGTCTCCTTTTATAACCAAAGAGAGGAGAAATTAAATAGTAAATAGGATCTCTCATAACAAAATTGAATTGTTCCCAACAACTTAACCAATCAGAAAATATATTTCCAACAATATTTCAACAAGAGCAAGTTGAATTTGGATTTGCAGCTGAGATAATTTGGAGGATGGCCGCAACAGTAAATCTGAGAAAATAGTGCTCAAATAACCTTGTGTTTCTCTCAATAAAGGCCGAATTTGGGCAAACCGTTCTTCCCAAAAATAATTTGGTCCGTTCTGGACAAAACCCATTTTCCGGATTTTCCAGATTCTTCTTCATTTGCCCAAAATCTGAACCACAAAACTGTCACTTCTTGTTTCAGTGAATTTCTGAGTTGGAATATTTGATGATGATTTGGAGATCAAATCTGCAATCTGGAAAATATCTTGGAGGCTAAAATGGTGGGTGTTGGTACAAAATATATTAATAAACCATCATTGATAAAATTATGCATAATAATCATTAAATTATTAAAAATAAAGGAGAAGAAATAATATTCATCCATAAGAGCATAAGTCATTATAAAATGGATTTATATGATAAATTATAATAAATGACATGATAAAGAAGAGTAAAAATGGATGAAATAAGTGTTAAAAAGTGGTCGTATTCACGACCCAACATACCCCCAAACTGAATATATTGCATGTCCTCATGCAACCCATAACTGAATATATTGCGCGTCCTCATGCAACCCAAAAACAAAACCCATGTGTTAACCAAGAAAAGAAAATTGTTCATCCCAACTCATGAAATGGATGGAACAAATGATTTTTTCCTCAAATAATGAATATTCAATTTTAGCAATCTTGATAAAGGAATAACAATTTTTACAGTTTACGTTCAACTATATGTATATGAAGTTGCAGAAAAACGTGACATAAGTAACAACAAACTTCATTAACCATTTTCTCAAAAATCAGATCGTTTTGATACACAGATCATGAGATATAAAAAAAATGGTTGTAAGTGATAGTGCATAATTTTCAAAATTTTATGAACTAATTTAGCGTGAAATTATCTGGGTTTGTGTATTTTAATGATACCTCCTTGTTATCCAGAAATCACAAGAATTCATTTCATATTTTTAAAGATATATGCAAATCAATTTCTGCACTATATAAAAATGAAATTGTATGCCTTAAACAAGAAAGAGAGTAGAAAACATCCATCATGTGTAGAAAATCCCCTCCCAAACTGAAGAATTAGCATGTCTTCATTCGATGCTAGAAAACAAAGAGAGGTGGTTGCTACAATCTGTTGAAATCGATGCTTGGTATAAAACAACATCGAATAAGGGAGGTGTTGAGAATGAATAAGAATATCAATGGAGGATAAAGAATATTACTGATATGGTCATAAGAAATAAATGAAGGAAATTAACACTCCCCCAAACTAAAAGATGAAATGTGTCTAAAAAAATTGGGAAGTGGTAAAGATGTGGAATGAACGATGATAAATATTGCTAAATGGATTTTCATGAAATTCTCCTAAATTCATAATAAATAAAAAAAATATGCTATTTTACCTCGAGTGTTACCTCCGAAAAAATGTGGAATGACATGTAGGGATTGGTCTTTGTTGAAGCTGATGTAGGCTAAGCAGATACTAAAAGTGATGCAAAAGGTGGAAGTCATGCAAGCACATCATGTCTGAAGAATTATACGTGTTCTCGAGCCTTTGCTGTTAGTTGCAATAGTGTGGTCCTGCTGTGAATATAATTTCCCTCCGATATTTTTTGTTCTTTTGTAAACAAATCACAATTCTGCATGCAATTTTCTTGAATCCACAGTTTTAGTTTTGAATGGCAACAGATAAGATGCATGAAAAACTTCTGTAGAAATACAATATGAATATTGTGGCAAACCATCAAATAAAATGGCAGCGTATTGCACAACAATTCTACAGCATGGAAAGACATACATATTTATGATATGATCAAAAAATTATCACATTACTAAAATCAATGCATATTTTGAAATCATGAATAGATATGGAAATGTTTATGTAATGATTCGAAAATAAGGAAAACGAACATCTGATGTGAAAAAATACTTATGCGGTCATTATCCACATAAACCATTATGATTGATTTATAAATGAATTTCATGCATAAGAGGTTCCGACCAAAGGGTTTAGGAGCATACTCTCATTTGATATTAGATAAAGATATAAGAAAAGAGTTTATCATTACTATTGATTTGTGAAAACTATGACTTCAATACCATCAGCAGAGCTCTATTGCTCACAGGTGTCTATAACCTTGACAAAGTTGCTTTCTAACCCTTGGAACCATTATCCTTTATTTATGCCTAGGGAAGTGTTGTGTGATGTCATGATGGAGGCCACTGTGCTGGATTGGGGACTAGATGAATCACAATGCCATTCACCAGGAAGGAGTGAAAGGTGGGCAGGCCGACTCGTGATGAGACCTCCTATTCCAAGGAATTTTTATTTTTCTGAGTTGTCCGTTGGATCATATCCCTGGTGTGGTGGCCATAATGGGAATTCCACTTCACCGATCTCTTATGATCATGGTAGGCTGGCTCTTTATGAGATCCCCTATCCTCCACCTGCCATATCATAGAATTGTTAGTAATCATATAGAGATTTTTTTCTTTTTCTTTTTCTTTACATATAACACTTCCCTATTTATATATAAAGGATGGCTCAACACTCCTTAAGAGTAGGGATGGTGGAAGAAGTCTGAGCATATCAATAGAGAAAATATGTCCTTATTCTTATTCAATGAAATAAAAATCAAAGAGAGTTATAAGAATTTAGGGAAGAACCAACATGATAAAGATAATCAATCATATTAATTTTAGTGAAAATAAAGACAGCAAAGGGATATAGATGGTTGTGTCCTTTCCTTTTTCTTATCACTACAAAAAATTTCTTAAAAATGACAATTTCTCTTGATTAGCTGATTCCAATAACCTCTAATTTGTGTATCCTTGCATGAATTGTATGTTTGTATTTCAAAGAGTCATGAAAAATTCACAAAAAGTCCTAGAAATGTTGTTGAAAAACAAGAAAAATGCATTCAAAAAGTGTTGTTCCTTTGGAAAGAAACAATAAAAACAATCTGCGAAAATGTTGTTTCTTTCGAAAGGAACAACAAAAACAATTGGCCAAACTATTTTTCCTTTCGAAAGGAACATAAAAAATTATTAGCGGAAATGTTGTTCCTTTGGAAAGGAATAGCAAAAATAAATGATGAAAACTGTTGTTCCTTTTGAAAGGAACAACAAAAATGCTCACAGCAATACTGCTGTTCCTTTTGAAAGGAACATCAAAAGTGTTCTTCATTTCCAAAGGAATAGCAAAAACACTCACAACAATACTACTGTTCCTTTCGAAAGGAACAACAAAAGTGTTGTTCCTTTGTAAAGGAATAGCAAAAATTCGCAGCAAGCAAAGTAAGAACGGTTCAAGAAATAAAATTCTATACATAAAGAACAAGCAAAGTAAAAGAAAACAAACTTTATATACAGGTTTCAAGAAAAAGTAATTTTTTTTTACAGAATTCGTGCTACCAAAGAATTGCCTTCTGTAACTGAAACTTGCATAATGGGGTCCTTATTGTTTAATTGCAAATGGAGCGGAAACTACAATTTGGGGAGATCAACACCTGAAACACAAAAACATAGAAGAAATCAGAAAAGAAACAACACTTTATTAAGTTACAACAGCTATGATGTTATTTTTTAAGGGAATATCAATCTGTTAATGGAAAAAAATGATCCTTTTGAAAAATATTTTGGCAGCAGTGACATGAATCTTCAAATGGAAACCAATTCTTAATTTCTTCTTGTTATGAATCTGTTACGTAATGAACTGGATGAAATGTCCTTGTTTCACTAAAATTTCTTTCAAGAATCGCTCGTCCATAAATTGACCTTCTTTGTTTTCCAAAGACCTACAAAAAACGAGTGTCTACCTGCAATAAAACATTAAATCATGGAGAAAGAGAGGTGATCGGACTCTCATAATTCAAGAATTATGTAAAAAAATAACAAATAGTTAATTTGTAGAGAAAATCCATGGACAAAGTAAAATTAATTTTTACCTGCGGGAGAGCAGTGGCCAATCATACTAACCTGCAGTGTTTCAATCTCCAATTCAATGCTATGATATGTCAAATTGTCTTAGAACAACCTGCATAATAGAGTCATTTTCGATTTTCCAGCTTAGACCAACAGTTGATATTTCAAGCATAAAATTTTCATTTGATGGCAGATTGAACTGATTAAAATTGGAGATTAAATTAGATTCATTTATTTATCTCCAATAGAAACAGGTTTTGAGGACAAGAAGAATTGATGGATCAAATACGTTAATGAACAACCGAGAAAACAAAGTTTCAAGAGTGCTGATTTATGATAGACAGTCAGTATTTTGGTCAGAAATTCCTCATACGTTATCGAAATTGAGTGATTCAAATATAATTTTAAAGTAGATTCATATAGGAATCTACCATAGAAACAAGTTTTAAAAATATATTCATTTAGGCCTTCAAAAACTGACTATCCCAACTCTGTTCATGAGCTTCCTACTAGACACCCTATCAATGTTTTGGTTATAACTTTTTTCGTTTCAAATCCAAATGGAGTGATTCAAATTGGGTTAGAAATTAGACATCAAGAGATACTTAGGATAGAATTTTTTTTTAAAAATATTCACTTTTGGTCCCTCAAAACATGACTGTCCCAACTTTGTTTTCAGAAATTCCATCAAGCCCGCAAGCCAAAAAAATGATATTCGAGCAATTTTTCCATATTGATGATAAAAATGAATAAAAATGTTTGTAGAAAGTTTATTTGCAATATAATTCATCTACATAGATAAATAAATTAGAATATTTATCATCAATGTTGATTTCCACAGCGGGTTGCAACAAAGAAACACCTATTTTTACAAAAATAAAAAAAGGTGTTTGTTTTATTTCCTTATTTATTTTATTTTCTCCACTATCCTACTCTTCTTTGAGAATTGAATATGTTTATGTATAAGAGTATTTCCATTGGAACCATTTTAGAAATAAGACCTCTAGTATGTACATACCCAAATTTGAAAAATGCATGTTAATAAAAATTAGGGTATGAGAAGCCAACTTCCCTTGAAAAGATGGTGCCAAAAATTGTTGAAGCATGGAGTGATGTTGCAAAAAAATTATGGAGTGAAACCAATCTTCCATATATCCTTTACTTTCTTTATTTCCCATAGCCATCGTATCATGAAGTTCTTGAGCTTTTAAAATGGTTTGTTGGTGCAAACTAGAAGAAACGTCATTTTCTTTCATAACTTCTACAATTTTTGGATTTCATACATTCTGAGTCTTTGTGTAAGTTTTCTTCAATAGTGCATGTGAGATAGAATAGGTGGGAAGGGTAGGTAAATTTTTCAGTTCAACACTGTAAGCATGTTGTACTAGTTTATTATGGTGAGGGTGTGGAATGAGTTGAGCAGGAAATTGTGTAGGGAATGGAGCCTCTTGATGATGTAGTTGATTGGGTTGAGTGGATGATTTTGATAGGCAAGCAAGGGGTTGTGGAAGAGCTGGAAGATGTGTTTGTGCTACAAGATGAGGGAGATTAGTCATACAATCATAAGATGAACCATGCCAAACTTGTAGACAAGATTGGTAGTGGTTATATTGAGATTGACATGGCTGCCCTAACATATGAGTATTCCATAACGAATTATGCAAGTAAGAGAATGGAGAGTAAGTGTTTTGAATCATACCTGTAGGCCATGATTTCCATGGTTTTGACCTTGTTGTAGCTTCCGCATCTCTTTGATATGCTACTTCCATCCTAGATAAGGAAGAACAACTATCTATGGGATGCTCCTTTCGGTTATGAGGGCAAAACACTTCATCAAATTTTTTATTTTTATAAACCTGTAAAACATTCAACTGTGAATTTAGAGAGCTAATAAGATCATATTTAAAATTTTCAAATAAAACCTTGATTTCAGCTCTTATATCTTCTGTTCTTGTAGCAAATTTGGAAAAGAAAGAACAAACGTCTCTAGAATTCTTACCAGCCTTGGAGATTCCTCTTGAATACCTTATGAATAATTCACAAACATCATCATATGATAACTGAAAAACATCACCTTTTCCTATAAGATTTAAGAGTTCTAAAAATTCATCTTTGATTCCTTTAAGAAGGAGTGTTTTCAAGATCTCTTTTTCCAAATGCTTATGCTTTGATTTTTGAAGGTTATATTGAAATCACTCTACATAGTCCTCCAAGCTTTCATCTTCCCCTTGTATCATACCAAAAATATATTCATTGGATTTTTAGTAGTCTTGGTACTTCTTCAAGAATATGTTCTTCATGTCCTCCCATGTTTGGATGCAGTTCCCACCTAGGCTCATGAACCATCGGAGAGCTGCTCCTTTTAGAGTAAGAGGAAACACTTTCAATCTTTGATCATTAGTACAATAATCATATCCTCTACAAAGTATTTCAAACTCAAATAAGAATATATCTGGATCTTCATTTATCAAACCATGAAAATTTGGTAGAGACAATGGGGGAATTATGTGCATTTGTGTCACTCCTCCTAGATCCTTGATAGGGAATTAGAAAGTTGCAATGTGATCCATTTCTTAACATAATAGAAGATGTTCTTCATGTGTTTCTTTAAGGATCCTCCTTCCAATGTTCTTGTCAATTGGTTAGTGAAATGGGTGGTGCTTACATCACCACTCGAGTGGAATTACAAGAATTTTTTTTTTCAAAAATTCTACCTCTAAAATTCAAGAAAACACAAGCATTCATTCTTACCTTAAGCTTTCACTCATTTCTGCTATGAAGCGGGCTAGTGAACAAGTGTGTTTCTTGCTCGGTGCACAAGTTATTACTTTCCATCTTTAATACCCAATTCTTCCCAAGCAGAAAAAATTAAATATGCATCACTCTTTCTAAATGGCATACACTCTCCCCAGCAACAGTGCCAAAATGTTGAGGTATAAAAGGTATCTTTTTAACACCTATTTATCTCACATTAATTATCAATCCAGGAATGACTTTTTATTTGAAGAGTGTACTCAGTCTGAGGGAACAATTTATCCAAGAGCAATGCTCTTCAATATGTAGTATAGTGTTCTAAATACAAGAGTAAATGGATGCTTGGAAAATAAATCTAATTATAATAACATGAACTCAAATTCTCTGAAATCCAACTATTCACTCAGCAAACATCAATCGAGGATACAGTAGCAATAACTCATTCCTCTAGAAATTGATCCAATTGAAACCAAACTGAAACAAGACAATCAATCTGGGAACGTGGAAGTAATAACCAATATTCTCTACGGTTGACAGTTCTCCGTTAAAACAATTAAAAGGAAATAGAAATTGAACTAACTACTATTGAAAGTAAACTAAGAAGAACTCTTTTAAAAGAAAGAATTGGAAATTAACAGCGAATGCTAACTAATGAATCTGAACAACAAAACTCTATTAAACGGAAAATCCTATTGAACAAAAAAATGAATAGCGAAACTTTGTATCTACACTCTGAAATGAATAGCAGTCAAACGAAATAGCAAATGGAATGGAACATCAAATGCCAAACAACGAAGCATAACAAGATAAGTAATTCGAGGATTAAGATTCTTGTTAAATTGGGAAGGAATGGCAACACAATCCATTATAGTAAAACAATAAACTATTAAGCATGGAATTCTGAATTAATTAAGATAGAACCAATATCATTTCCGCGAATCCAAGGATGATCTAAGTAAGGCAATATGCTGTCTCAATTAACCCACACTGTAAGAAATAAGACTCAGATCACACAATAATGAAATAACTCATAAACAGGACACACAATACATAAAGACAATAAGATGATAAACAACTAATCATTAGGGGAATTTTGAGGTCTAAAATGGGCCTCATAAGAAAAATGTACAACAAAAATAAACTTTATAACAACCAATAGGATTCAATATGATGATGTCATCCATAATGGATGATTCACCATTTCTGGAGTAAAAAAGTAAAAATATTAAAAAATAATAAAATAATAAAACTACTTTTTCAACTCGTATTTTAAACTTATCTCCCAAAATTTTTACTCAAATTTCGAGCGGGAGTACTCGTTTGATGCGGAATTTAATTCCTCATCCAAGGAGTACCCATGTTGCATACTTTCGATGAACTCTTCTACACGAAAAATGAGAAATACATAAAAAACGTGATTGTAATCACGTTTTTTTATGTATTTCTCATTTTTCGTGTAGTAGGACCCATCGAAAGTATGCAACATGTGTACTCCTTGGATGGGGAATTAAATTCCGCATCCAACGAGTACTCCCGCTCGAAATTTGAGTAAAAAATTTGGGAGATAAGTTGAAAATATGAATTGAAAAAATAGTTTTTTCATTTTTCCCTCTAAAATTTGATGATGTCATCAAATCTTATTAGATTTTTTCCACTATTATTTTATAATTTCCTTAGGAGGCCCATTTTAGACCTCAAAATTCCCCTAATGAACATACATGTATCAAATCGATCACGCGCTGCAAGAATCGGAAATATAACACAGACGAGTAGTTCATGTTGCCAGGGATCGGGCCCTTAACCACCAGAAGGGACTTCTCAAGCTACTTCAGATGATGCGAATGGAACAAAAACTTCAATTAATCATTAAGCTGGAGTAGCATTACAATGGAATCGTGTTTTCAATAACACAACTTTTGATTAAGTTTACAATTCACAAAAGCAACAACGATCCCCTCTCTTTTACAAACGTCTCCTTTTATAATCAAAGAGAGGAAAAATTAAATAGTAGATAGGATCTCTCATAACAAAATCAAATTGCTCCCAACAACTTAATCAACCAAAAAATATATTTCCAACAATCTCTCAATAAGAGCAAGTCGAATTTGGATTTGCAGCTGAGATAATTTGGAGGACGGTCGCAACAGTAAATCTAAGAAAATTGTGCTCAAATAACCTTGTGTTTCTCTCAATACAAGCCAAATTTGGGCAAATTGTTCTTTAGAAAAAAAAAAATTGGTTCGTTCTGGACAAAACCCATTTTCTGGATTTTCCAAATCCTTCTTCATTTCCCCAGAATCTCAACCGCAAAACTGTCACTTGTTGTTCCAGTGAATTTCTGAGTTGGAATATTTGATGATGATTTGGAGATCAAATCTGCAATCTCGCAAATATCTTGGAGGCTAAAATGGTGGGTGTTGGTACAAAATATATTAATAAACCATCATTGATAAAATTATGCATAATAATCATCAAATTATTAAAAATAAAGGAGAAGAAAGAATATTCATCCATAAGAGCATAAATCATTATAAAATGGATTTATATGATAAATTATAATAAATGACATGATAAATAATAGTAAAAATGGATGAAATAAGTGTTAAAAAGTGGTCGCATTCACGACCCAACAGGCCCTAAGCCAGATAGTGCACAATCCAATACAAACTCTCCCAAGAGCTACTCAATGGGAAGAGGCATGATTTTCAATCAGGAACACCCAATGCTAAACAACATTCAATCTTAGCTAAACAATAAGAGAAAGATACATGTCTAAATATACCATATATTCAAAAAAATATCGTATACATCAACCACCTTCTAATGCTTCCATCCTCTTCCTTTTCTAAGTCAAGAGCTTGCAAACCATAAACCACTTCCAATGAGATCACTTATTTCGCACAAGGCACCTCCATTTAAAACTGCACTATCCCTCATTGATGGCCACTCCTCCATGACAACGTTGTAGATTTGGTAAAATTTGACCCATTCAAAATATTCTAGCCCCTTTCACACCTAAGGGTGCTTGTTTTAATAGCCAAGATCTAGCCTTTTCATATTTGGCCTTGATTTATTCATTATTAAGGAGTATTATGGACCTCCTTTGCTCTTTTATTCTTTAAAAAAAGTAATAAAAAAAAAATGAATATTCAAATTAGTTCATGACTAATTGGGAATATTACATAACCTAACCAATAAGAAGGTCAGGGTCAGGTGTAATGATATTTCCAATGTAACCACTGTAACTTCTCTTGACCTGCAAACACAAAGATACCAACAATTAAGAATGATATATAATAATGTGCAAAAGAAAAGATGAGAACTTGAATAAATTACACAACAAATTGAAGGTATTTCCTATTAAGAGCAATATGTGTCACAACAACTACCTGTAACCATCTTGAAATCTTGTCTTTTCGATGAAAATCATAAGAAAACAAACCTTGAAATCTTCTTGTGAATGCACCTTCATCTGTGTTGTAATTTTCAGCAATCACCAAAAAATATTGGGGCTCGTTATTATAAAAAGGGTTTTCTAAGTATGATGCTTCCAATTGATCATAAATTGCATCAAGAAATTCAAAACAATCCTCTTGAAAACCATGAAATCCTTGAAAACATGAATTTTAAATTAAAATCATGGTATCAGGATGAAAATATTGCAATGGAAAATTAATCTGGTTGTATTCAAAATCCTTGTCAAGATAGTGAAGGATTGACATAACCATCAATGAAGGTTGAAGTGCCTCAATTTCTTGACAAGTACCTAAATAGTGAGATAAACCATAAATATTAATCGATGTAAAATAATTGTCATCAGATATGCTAGCAGGAAAATGATAAATTGAATGACAATTACTAAATAAAAAATTATGATCAGATGGACCAATTATAACATGAGATTCTCGATCAGTAAGAAAAAAAAGGAAAA
Source organism: Pinus albicaulis (assembly GCA_034641835.2). Lineage (NCBI taxonomy): Eukaryota > Viridiplantae > Streptophyta > Pinopsida > Pinales > Pinaceae > Pinus > Pinus albicaulis. The sequence continues at coordinate 1,543,587,717 of CM076581.1, read as the reverse complement.
TCAATTTTAAGAACTTTAGAAATGCTTTGAACAATAAAATCATCCTCCCTCACATTTCCTTGTACCTGGTTACATACTAAACTAGCATCATAATCATTAAAATAAGTGAAGAGGAATTCCAAAATAACAAACACATGAAACCAGTCAGGACTTAATGATTGAAGAGGAATTTTATTCATCAAATAACTCATGCATTATTAGCACTCAAGAGGATTTGAGGTGTGACGAAGAAATATATTAGTAACATAACAGTCACAAAAAAAATTAGGATTTGAATATTCTAAAATTTATATGATAGAAATGATACCTTCGACCAAATATAATCTTTGAAATGATCAACTTCACATTTCCATGATTATATGAGAGTTATACACTCCAAACCCAAGTTTGGTAAAAGAGCCTTACATGGAGATCAATCAGTTGAAATATAATATTCAACCTGATTAGAAACCAAATCTTGAAAGTCAGAAATATTATATCTGAAATCCAATCATTCAAGAAGAAATTTACATTTACTAAAACCATACAAAGAAAATAATTTTGTGAGAAAAATCAGATCTTACTTAGTTTGGGCATCTTACCAGAGTCACAAGGTCTTGACATAACCATCAACGGAAGTTTAAGTGCCTCAAAGTCTTGACAAGTCTTGGAAATTTCAAGAATTGAATAGTCACATTTCAAAGATTGAATCAGATCACACATGGTATGATAATAACTACTACCAATGATTTCAATAACACCACTAGATGGAAGCCATTTCTATCACTGATTTCATTGAAATTTATGACTTCAACAACAAGATTAGTTAAGTTAAAAGATTCTTCTAATCACAAATCTAGAGATTTAGGAATCTTAGAAATATAATAATCAAACTGGTTTGAAGAGTTGTCCTCATGCAAAACAGGATATGATAAGAGATGGAAAGCATGCTCTATGATTTGATTAATTTCTTCTTCTTCATGGATAATTTCATTAACTTGTGTCAACTCATTAGATGAATAACTTGAAGAGCATTGAGTATCTTCATCACAAGTTGATGCATTATAAATAATATAGCACAAGGGATAGTGAGATGAAGAGGAATTTTGAATAAGAACATTTTCTTTGACCAAATTGTATTCTAGATCTAATTATTTTGAATCAAAATCATCTCTAGAAACTAAAAGATCATCCGATGCAGTTGGGAAAGCATCACCATGCACATCAACAAAGTAATTATCATTAGAACGATTGTTGTCAAAAACTATAGATTGATTAGGGAAATTAAATTCATTTGATTGAGTATCGAGATTAATAGATTCAAAATTAGGAAAGAATGGAAGAGCATCATCTTGACATCGAGGATTTTGAAAAATATAATAAAGATCGAAAGAATCTTCACTTTTATACTCCTCTACATGTGTAACGTGGCCACCTTTTACTTGATCACAATTTGAACCAAAAAATTGAAAATAAAGAGAATATGAAGGACTAGATGGTCGAGCAGATTGATCAAACAGATCAAGGTACAAAGAGTTATGGCATGTGCATGATGGAGGATGATAAGTGTCCCTTGAAAAAGCAATAATTTAAGTGGAACTAGATTCCTCTCATTGAGGTTAAGAATGATAATATCATCTTGAGGAATTGAAGCATTAGTCTTCACCCTATGATCCATGAACCATTGCAATGTTTCCTCCATTTGAGTTGAATCATGGGAAGTAGATGAAGGTTGAAGAGATAGATCAAAAATCTCATTTTCATATTTTTTAATTTGAATAGGTTCAACACAAGGAACATGAAAAGGAGGAGGACAAGGAATCAAAGGAATGGTAGGTTCCTCCTTTGAAATTAGTGATGTCTCATGTATTTGAAAAGTTGGGAGAGTCAAATAATCAGAGGTTTAAAACTCACCATGTAAAGGGATATGAATCAAACACTCAATTTTTTAAAAATAAATCTCAATTTGTTTCTTCTTCGGGAGATTGATAAAAAAGGTTCGGGAACTGATTAGAAAAATACTCAATTGATTCTTTAAGATTCATTCTTAGTTAATTAATTCTTTTAATGATCTCCTAGTAATCATATCCATCAAATGATAAATGAAGCTCCTTGATGAGGTTTTCAAAAGAATTAATGGAAGCAAGTGGTAGGGTATGACACCATTGGTTAATTCAAACTTCAAGGGTGAGGAAGAAAAAAAAAAAGCAACATCTTCACATTAGATTTCATAATTTTCACATAATTTTAAAAAGAGACATGCGTGCTCAACTATGGATGTATGACCCTAACCATCAAAATTGAATCGATATAATTCATAAAGAATTTAATTGGCGATAAAAGGTTTACCATTGGATCTATTTGAAAAAGACCCCAGAAGTATGATTTGGGGAAGATCCATTTAAGATCAAAGATTAAAAATAGACTCAATGGGCACAACTTATCATCTGATCCTCATTATAGAGCCATCTATTGACAGTGCTAGAAATACATCAACCAAGGGGGCCTCTCTAATGTGAAGTCTCGATTATACCTCACAATGTTTGGAGTAGGAGCCCCATCGGAAGTATCGACCCTGCCACCATAACTTAATAGTTTTCCTCAGCTAAAATGAATAAAATAAGAGGGTATGCACATATCCTCTGAAATTTGGAAGAAACTTGACACTGTGAAACACCAATTGCAATGTGTAAAAGGAGACTTTCACAAGGGGAGAGAGGGGAGTGGGTCTCTAGAAGGAAGTAATAATACTAACCTAACAAAAACATGCGAGAGCATGAAAAGTTTCGTTATTTATATAGTGAATTATTTCACATAGACACAATGATCATTAAAGAAAATGCAACATTCATTCAACAAAATAAGTACCAAAGAGATCGAAATAGTTCAATTTCCCTAGTATATGTGAAAAAAACACATACCGAAAACATATAAATAATAGTCTTACGACATTCATGATACATGCATAAAAATGTGTTGGCTCACAGAGATTTCGATTATTAGGTAAAATATTTAAGTACACAGTTACAAAAATGAGCCAATAGCTCCAATAGTGGAACACTAATTCACTTCTTTCTTCTCCAAAGAATGATCTTCTCTCCTATACTAAGATAGATAATCCAAGTCTAGATCTCCAAAGGACAAGCCTCTAAAAGCCATTTTATTGAGTGATGAGGTTTATTTTATAACAAGAGGGATGACCTTTCATATCCCCATGACACTTGAGCTTCCATCATGACTCTTAGACTTCTAATGTGACCTTTGGACTTCTATATGAATTTTGGAATTTTCTTAAAGTCTCTTTTGTCCATATATGACTATGTGCATTTTCATTTTCCACATATGACTCTTGCACTTCCACACATTACATTTTTTCCTTTCCTTTTAATAATCACATCATTACATCCAAAAATGATTTGGGAAGACACATGGTCACACAAGACATTGTGATGAGAGTGGTACAAGTCACAACTTTACAATTATGAAATGGTCTTCATGATAAGTTGCCAATTACAAGTTGTTATTCTTGCTTCTCTATCTTCAATCTTTGTGAGAGGTATTTTTAGTACTTCATATTGATGAAATATCTTAATTTTTCTTCATATTCACCCTCCAAAGGACTAACAATTTGGAGTTTTCACCATGATCTTGATATTTCAACTTCTGTCGCAATATAGAGTCCCTTTGTTGGGCCTCCATTTTGTCTTATTTTTATTCATTTCTCTCATTGATTAAATGATTATTGTGCAAGTATTTGTTACTTCCTTGTTTTAACAAGATTAAAATATCATTAATAAAAGTTTAATAAATTCTTGTCTATTTCAGGATTAAAATTGGTTTGATTATGCTTAGGGACCTTCCTACACCATGCAACGGATTCCTGCACCAGAGCAGGTTCACCTAGAATTAATATGGCAGATTTGCGGTTAATGAATGCATCTGAAAAGGAGGCTTTCCAATCTCTGGAGTAGGTAAGGGATCCTTAATTTCATGCTCTTCCACATACTTCTCAAATGGTTGGAGCTTTCTAAAATTTTGCCAATGAACTCGTTTATGAGGTTCTAATATTAAAATTTCGGTAAAGGCTCACTCATTTCCTATGACACTTTGGATCGAGGTGGGCAATGGAAACACCGATCCTACATGTTGGCAGAAACCAGATATAATCCTCGAACATTTAAATAGATCTTCATAATTTGGGTTACGATGGCATTGATCAAAGTTATGAATAGCAGGAAAACGGTTTATTATTGGAGCTTTAGTCTACCAAAGAAATATGATATGCCCTGTTCGTGGGTGCAGGCCTTCAGGTATTTCAACAATTTGTGGGAACCAACATATTCATAATGTTGGCCGGTGTTTTCTATTAGAAACCACACCACTCACCTCTAAGTATCATGGCCACAACCCAGCATTACGCAAACCATACATGCCTCGTGAACTGAAGGAAAATTCTATATTCACCGACAGATCCAAGGCCTATCCCTTTACTGATGCCAACCTCGAAACACTGGAGAAGGTTGTGGTCTTTATGTTGGATCACCTTTGCCATCTTGTTCATCAGAAAATCAGAGTGTCATTCAATCGAAGGAGAGTGTTCATATTACTACTCAGTGCCCAGTTGCAAGGAATGCCCATTTTATCATAATGTTTATGAGTGCACTAATGAATATTGCTACTATGCTTGCCCACATTGCAAGCGTGCCTCCATCTTTGATGAAGATGGTCCTAAAATGCGAAAATTGCACACAGTTGTTTATGAGGAACAAACTCGAGTTATGATGCTCTTGTTGATGCAAGCTGTATATATGGTGGAGGTCTTACACGTGTACTCTTCAGGCATATGTGCATTCCGTTCCCCAACAAATTTGTCCTCAAGATGACATTTTCATGTGATGGAGGTCCGAATCAAATAAGAGTCGTGATTTGTGAAAGCTATTGTCCACCCACAGCTTCCGAGGAACGATCTACCAGGAACGACTTCCATATTTTGACATTTGGTTTCCAAACTAATTTTATTCTTGGAAAATTGTTAAAATTGATTGGCTGATTAAAATGCCCAGAAATGTAATTCGATTTCTATATAAGAAACCGACTAGAGAAAATAATTAAATAATTAATTAGACAGTGAATTAGGAAATAGAGTAGGAGGAATTGGGAGGCATGCACAAGAAGAGAGAGAATTTGCAAGAGGGAGGAGCTGCTCCAATGTAGCCTCACACATTTTATAATCAGTGGATCGATCCTCTTGTATTGCTGGAGCTGAGTGTTGTATGCAAAATATAAATACTATGTTTTCAAGATTAATTGAAGTAATTTTATAGCATGCTCTATTCGTTTCTTTATTGCATATAATGGTTTTAATTACTGTGTGAACCAGGTTGGGAATAGAGCATGCGAGCCGGCTAGGTTGGTTGCCAGACTAGCTCGACACCGCTCTGCATCTCTTAAACTAATTAGCATTTAAATTTTTATCTATTATGTGCGTGTGAATTTATATTGCAAGATTTAATTATTTGCATTCTCTTTCCATTTTCAAATTGATGTCATTTAATTTTCTTGCACTCTAAGTAGTATTAATTCATTTACCGCATTACGGATTGTGCTTGTACTCTAAATATTTCTTCATAAGTTTGCCCCCTCCAGAGCTGTAACATCCAACTTGAATTTATCCAGACCCATTTAATGTATATTTCAAGCCCCGAGGTTGACTTGAGTGTTTATGGTTTTGAGGTATTAATGCATGTATTCAATCCACTCTTGTAGAACCTGTGCATCATTCAAGAAGAAAAAATCACATATAAATCGTTTATCTAAAAGCCAAGATGGAAATCACTATTTGTTGGAGATGATAATACTTATTTTCCATTAATCTTTTGGGCAGTTTTATGAGGTTAATCTTTGGGGACAAGGAATACACGATATTAATATTAAATCAATTTATTTTATAATCTCATTTACACAGTAAATTTATTTGTCATGTTGTTGATGCTTTCAGGTTAATTTCACACGGAATTAGTGCAGGCAGAATGGCTTTGAATTTATTTTGAGTTTATTCCATCATTTACAGTCTTTTGATATTGTGTCGACACTGCTTGGTTTCTAGTTATGATTGTTGGAAATATGATGCAGAGTGTTGTCCTTGATGGCAACCCACTAATGGAGATGAAGACATGCGTCTATTGACATGTGTTGTCCTTGATGGCAAACCACCTGATGAAGTTATGCTTGACTTGATGGACTTAGTAAATGATGTAAATCTGATATGATATAATGTGTGTTGATCTTGAAAGGCAACCCACCTGATGAAGATGATGAGAACTTGATGAAGTTGTGCTTGAAAAGAATATGTTCCTGATAAAGGAAATATGATGTTTCTACAGTGTGTACAGAAGGCAATGAAGAAAGGATTTCAGAATGTACTCAAAGTATGATGAAAAAGAATATGTCTCTTGGTATACGCGGATTGGCCTAGGGGAAGTCGGGTATGCACGCGGAAAAGAACGTGCCAAGTCGCGTATGGGCAATAGCGCTCAAAAAGTGCAAAACCAGGGGTAACCACCATGGTATTGACCCATTGTATTGGGTAATGATCCGCCTAATTGACCCCGTCCAGATAGTTTTGGGCTTATGGTATTGTTTTGGTCCATGGTATTGAAAAAGGGGCTCATGGTATTGACAAAGGGTAATCATATATAAGGAGAAGAAAATCATTGTGCAAATGAGGAGTGAGGGAGTGCAAGATGTCTGAGCTTGAATGAATACTTCTCTCTGAAGTATATCTGAATGGAAAGGGTTACACTTGAATGATAAATCTGAATGTATGATGCACCAATGATGAAGAAGGAGATCTAGATCTGAATTGCTTTTGTATTTGCTAGATCTGATTATGGAAGGCTTAGATCTGTGATGAGGCGAACATCTAGGCGAACATCTGTCTGAAGTAAAGGGTTGAATCTGAGCTGAATGTCTGATCTGATGAAGTATGCTGCTCTGTAATGATTAAAGATCTATACGCTACTTCGCCGCGGAGGAAGCGCGTATATACGCGGCTTCAGCGAAGAGAAAGCGCGTATGCGCAATAAAATATACACTGAGGTATACGCTGGTTTGTGTGGACGGAAGCGCGTATATACGCGACATCGGTGAAGTAAAAGCGCGTATGCAAACTAGGGTTTGCTGAAGCAAGGGGTATGAAATATCTGATCTGTTCTGCTGTGTTTCTGCTATCTGATCTGTGTTGATATGTATCTGTTGATGATGTATGGTTGTGCTTAAAAGTATGAAAAGGGTCCAGTATGAAAATATGATGAAATGTGGCCTGCAAGTGGTGTTCTATTGAAGTTGTTGGATCCAGTGTGAAAATTGATGAAACGTGGTCCAAGGTGGTGCTGAGGGTTGTAGCCTTCAGTCAGGGGGTTGTAGCTCCCTTCCGGGAGAGGCTGGTAAACGAGATCAGGGGGTTGTAGCTCCCTTCCAGGAGAGGCTGGTAAACGAGTCAGGGGGTTGTAGCTCCCTTCCAGGAGAGGCTGGTAAACGAGCGCAGGTGGGTGCCTGCGTGTTGGTCAAGTCTGCGCCAACACATATGTTGTAAGATGTTTTCTCTATAATAAAATATTGAAGGCTGAGCAACTGCAGCGGTGGTTTTCTCCCGACTTGGGTTTCCACCTAAAATTCTGGTGTTCATGTGTGATGCTTTGTGTCATGATTTATTATGTTCTTACTGCACATGTTTACTGCTTATTGAATATCTGATGAATAAATGAAGGAATGATTTGAGTGATGAATTAATGACATATATAGATATCTGTGTATACGCTAGTTTCGTAAAGGGTATCCGCGTATATACGCAAGTCTGGTTCAGGAAAGTAGCGTATGCGTTTTAGAAGCAGGAAAAGTGAAAGTTTTGAATATGCAGTAAATACTGATTCACCCCCCCCCTCTCAGTATTTTTCCCAACAATTGGTATCAGAGCGAGGTCCTTCTACAGAAGCTTGATCGCTTGAAGGAGATCCGTCACAATGGGAAGTATACATACAAAAGCCCTGCTGAATTTTGGTGCAAAAGTATGGGCTCTCGCAAAAGAATGTGATGAAGAAAAGGGTACCTTTGTGGATTCTTTAGAAGACAATAATCTTCTTGAAGAAAACATTCAACTCAAAGTAAGCCTAGAAGAAAAGAACATAATCATTGAGACTTTTAAAAATCAGCTTGAAGCACGAGAAAAACGCATGGAGGATCTAGAATGTGAAGTAGTAAGTCTAAGGAAGGATAATGAGAAATTGAATTCTCTCAATCTCAGATTTGCTAAAAGTTCAGAAACCTTGGATGAGATTATCAAGGTACAACGGTCTCCTTTTATAAAAATAGGTCTTGGATATACTGGGGAATCTTCTCAGAAATCAGCACCAAATTCTCTAAAAGCGGCCACTGCTGGTTCTCTACATTCAGCCACTCAGCAAGAGAACAAAGGATCTTTACAGGTAAAGCAAGATCACCTCAATTCAAGAAACACTAACAGGGAGATCTTTCAAAATGGCTACAACCAACAGGTAAAGTCTAATAGAAGATTTCATGATCACAGAAATTTCTACTTCAATGGTCGATGTTTCACATGTCACAACTTTGGTCATAAAGCTATTCAATGTGTTGCATATAAAACCATCATGACCAGAGAAGCAAGAAAGATCAGGATGAATGATGAACCAAAGAAGAACACCTATAACAATTTTTCTCCTCTCCAAAATGAAGTTGAATGTACTTCTTGCAATAACTTTGGTCATGAAGAATCTGAATGCAGGAGCAAGGTCCAGCCAAAAGAGCATGTTCCCTCAAGCTCTAAAGTATGGAAAAAGAAAGAATTACAGGTTGAAAATTGTGGGATAGCGTTATTTGCAGAGGGTGAAGAGAATCAATGGTATATTGATAGCGGGTGTTCAAGACACATGACAGGTGACAAAAGCAATCTGCATACTTATAATGCTCTAGAGAAGGAAAAGAAAGTTACTTTTGGAAATGATACTCCTGCTGTTATTAAAGGAAAAGGGTCAGTATTTCTAAAAGAAAAGGTGAAGGCTAAATATGTCATGTATGTGGATGGATTAAGGCATAACCTATTAAGTGTTAGTCAAATGTGTGATCAAGGAGCAGAAGTGGTCTTCAGTTCCAAAGAATGTGTGGTTCGTGATCTTGATACAGGTAAAATCATTATAAAAGGAAAAAGAAATCCAAGAAACCTGTATGTACTCAACGGCATAGAACAATGTTACTTAAGCAAATCTTCAGAAAATTGGCTATGGCATCGAAGACTGGGACATCTGAGTTTCTCTCAAATCAAGAAAGCAAGCAAACTTCAAGCTGTTCGTGATCTTCACAAGATCAATCTTCCAGAAAGTACCATATGCAAATCTTGTCAATTTGGTAAGCAGACCAGAGTCCGATTTAATGCCAAAGAAGGTTCATCAAGTAAGCCTCTTGAACTCATTCATACTGACATCTGTGGACCTATGAGGAAAAATTCATTACGTGGGGAAGAATACTATATCCTATTTATTGATGACTACTCGAGAATGTGTGAGATCGCGTTTATTAAACACAAAGATGAAGCCTTTGAAAAATTTCAGAAGTTCAAAGCACTGGTAGAAAATGAATTGGATTCAAAAATCAAGTGTCTTAGATCTGATCGAGGAGGAGAATATTCATCAAATGAATTCTTTGAATTTTGTGAACAACATGGCATTAAAAGACAGTTCTCTGTCGCAGGCACTCCACAACAAAATGGTGTAGCAGAAAGAATGAATAGAACAATTGTTCAAATGGCCAGAGCTATGCTTACTGACTCTAATGTTCCTAACATGTTTTGGAGTGAAGCAGCTTGTGCAGCAGTTAACATTCTCAACAAGGCTCATGTTCGGGTAAACAGTGATAAAACTCCATATGAACTCTGGTATGGCAAATCTCCCACTGTAAAGCATTTTAAAGTTTTTTGAAGTAGATGCTTTATCAAAAATAATGATGAAAAACTTGGCAAGTTTGACCCTAGATCAGATGAAGGGATACTTCTTGGCTACACATCTTCAAGCAAATCATTCACATGTTACAATAAGAGGCTTCAAAAGGTTGTTGAATGTATTGATGTTGTTATTGACGAGTCTCCTGCAGCTCCTAAAGAAGAAAAACAAACAACAGAAGAAGATGATGATGACATATGGCCTTCTACATCAGATGGAAATGATATAGACGATGAATCAAATGAAGAACCTGAAAATGATCTATCTGAAAAAGCTCCATCCAGATACGTTCAAAAGAATCATCCTGAATCTCAGATTTTGGGAGACAAGGAATCAGGTGTACGAACAAGGAGAACTTTTGTGGGATCTTCTAGTCATCAAGCACTTCTATCCACAATTGAACCACACAATGTCAATGAAGCTAGCAAATATGAATGTTGGAATAATGCCATGGATGAAGAAAGTGAGCAAATTGAAAAGAATGACACTTGGGATTTGGTACCAAGACCTCATGATAAAAATGTCATTGGAACTAAATGGATCTTCAAGAACAAGTTAAATGAGAATGGAGATGTTGTAAGAAACAAAGTTAGACTGGTTTGCAAAGGGTATACTCAACAAGAAGGTATAGACTTTGAAGAAACTTTTGCTCCTGTAGCTAGACTTGAAGCCATAAGAATGTTTCTTGCTTTCTCAAGCTATCAACGAATCAAAGTTTATCAAATGGATGTTAAGTTTGCTTTTCTTAATGGTGATCTAGAAGAAGAAGTATATATAGAACAACCGGAAGGATTCATTTTGGGAAATGATGCAAATCTTGTTTGTAGACTTAAAAAGGCTCTATATGGACTCAAACAAGCTCCAAGGGCTTGGTATTATCGTCTTGACAAATATCTTCATCAACAAGGATTTTCAAAGGGGTCTGCTGATAGCAACTTATACACAAAAGTTGAAAATGATAAACTATTGATTATAGTTGTATATGTTGATGATATCATTTTTGGGAGCAACGAAGAATCTATGAGTCAAAAATTTGCTTCTGTCATGCAGCAAGAATTTGAAATGTCTTTACTTGGGGAACTAACATTCTTTCTTGGCTTGCAAGTGCATCAATCTACAGATGGTATATTTCTATCACAAGCAAAATATCTTAAGCAAATTCTGAAGAAGTATGGCATGGAAGAATGCAAACCTGTAAGTACACCAATGATAATCGGATGCAGTCTCAGTTCTAATGATGATTCTCCCACAGTGAATCAACCAGAATACAGATCGATGATTGGAAGTCTACTTTATCTCACTGGGACCAGACCAGACATTATGCATGCTGTTGGGATTGTTGGACGATTCCAAGCTAATCCAAAAGAGTCTCACCTTCAGGTTGTCAAAAGGATATTCAAATATCTACAAGGAACTCAAGACTTTGGTCTATGGTATCCAAAGGATGCTGATCTTACTCTTCATGCTTACACTGATGCAGATTAGGCTGGAAGTGTTGATGATCGGAAAAGCACTAGTGGTGGTGCATTTTACATGGGGCCCCGGTTAGTATCTTGGTTCAGCAAGAAGCAAAATTCTATTGCCTTATCAACAGCTGAAGCAGAGTATGTAGCTGCCGCATCTTGTTGCACTCAACTCCTATGGATGATGCAAACCTTGCAAGATTTTCAAATCAAATGTGCCACTCCTATCTCCATTATGTGTGATAATACAAGTGCCATCAGTATCTCAAAGAATCCTGTCATGCATTCAAAAACCAAGCACATTCCCATCAAATATCATTTCCTACGTGAACAAGTGCTTGAGCAAAAAGTGAAGTTGGAGCATGTTACCTCCAAAGAACAAGCTGCTGATATCTTTACCAAACCTCTGCCCAGGGAAGTGTTCGAGTATCAAAGACAGAAGCTGGGAGTGGTCTCTGCCAGTCAAAAGAAAAAAATCTGCATAATTTTTAGAAGATGGCTTGGGATACGCGGGTTTCCTGAAACACAGTCGCGTATGTACGCGAGTTCCTGCACATAAAACCGCGTATGTTTGGTTGCTGACAATTTTTGGTTGGATCAGCTCTCTTCAGCACAGCTGCAGTGCTGTTTGGTATCTCTGATACTGTTTGGTAGCTCTGGTGGTGTTCCAGTTCTCATAATTCTGTTTCTATTGTTTTGATTAAGATGCCTTGATGATTTGTTGGTGGAAGTTTTCAGGATGCACAAACTAAGGGGGAGCCTTAGTCTTTTGGAAAAATTGCTTGGTTGCACAGATTCAGGGGGAGCATTAGCATTGCTGAGTACAATGCATTGTTGGCATTATGATGGTTCTGTTATATGATCTCTCTTGAGGTCTTCTTGGTATTGGTCATGAAAAGTCATATTTGTATTTTTGATGAAAAGGTCATGTTGAGACCCTTGATGTAAAATCTGCAATATTCAATCATGTATGTCAAATTTGTAAACCCACTTGGTTGGGTAGCTGAGTTAATTTTTGTAAACCCACTTGGTTGGGTAGCTGAATTGAAATGTGTAAACCCACTTGGTTGGGTACTTGAGTCTCATATGTAAATCCACTTGGTTGGATATTTGATGTAAGTATGAGTCTTTGGTGATAGGAAGAGTCATGTACTTTATTGAAAAATATGTTTGAAGATTCAACATGATCTAAGGGGGAGCTTGGCCACTTCAGCATATATCAGTTCTACAGAATGTTTCTTCCACATGAGGAGAAAAGGGGGAGAATGTTGGTTTTCATCCGCTGGTTTTACCCTTTGCCCTTGATGTCAAAGGGGGAGAGTGACATGGTGTTTGAATGAAGAAAAGATAATGATGTCAAATATTTGGGAGAGTGACATGGTATCTATCTGTTGTGGTAACCAAACACCATCATGGTTGCCATCAAGTCCAAAGGGGGAGATTGTTGGAAATATGATGCAGAGTGTTGTCCTTGATGGCAACCCACTAATGGAGATGAAGACATGCGACTATTGACATGTGTTGTCCTTGATGGAAAACCACCTGATGAAGTTATGCTTGACTTGATGGACTTAGTAAATGATGATATGATATAATGTATGTTGATCTTGAAAGGCAACCCACCTGATGAAGATGATGACAACTTGATGAAGCTGTGCTTGAAAAGAATATGTTCCTGATAAAGGAAATATGATGTTTCTACAGTGTGTACAGAAGGCAATGAAGAAAGGATTTCAGAATGTACTCAAAGTATGATGAAAAAGAATATGTCTCTTGGTATACGCGGATTGGACTAGGGGAAGTCGCGTATGCACGCGGAAAAGAACGTGCCAAGTCGCGTATGGGCTAAAGCGCTCAAAAAGTGCAAAACCAAGGGTAACCACCATGGTATTGAGCCATTGTATTGGGTAATGATCCGCCTAATTGACCCCGTCCAGGTAGTTTTGGGCTCATGGTATTGTTTTGGCCCATGGTATTGAAAAAGGGGCTCATGGTATTGAAAAAGGATAAACCTATATAAGGAGAAGAAATTCATTGTGCAAAATATGAGTGTGGGTGCAAGATGTCTGAGCTTGAATGAATACTTCTCTCTGAAGTATATCTGAATGGAAAGGGTTACACTTGAATGGTAAATCTGAATGTATGATGCACCAATGATGAAGAAGGAGATCTAGATCTGAATTGCTCTTGTATTTGCTAGATCTGATTATGGAAGGCTTAGATCTGTGATGAGGCGAACATCTAGGCGAACATCTGTCTGAAGTAAAGGGTTGAATCTGAGGTGAATGTCTGATCTGATGAAGTATGCTGCTCTGTAATGTTTAAAGATCTATACGCTACTTCGCCGCGGAGGAAGCGCGTATATGCGCAGATTTTCCGAAGAGAAAGCGCGTATGCGCAATAAAATATACACTGAGGTATACGCTGGTTTGTATGGACGGAAGCGCGTATATACGCGACATCAGTGAAGGGAAAGCGCGTATGCAAACTAGGGCTTGCTGAAGCAAGGGGTATGAAATATCTGATCTGTTCTGCTGTGTTTCTGCTATCTGATCTGTGTTGATATGTATCTGCTGGTGATGTATGTTTGTGCTTAAAAGTATGGAAAGGGTCCAGTATGAAAATATGATGAAATGTGGCCTGCAAGTGTTGTTCTATTGAAGTGGTTGGATCTAGTGTGAAAATTGATGAAACGTGGTCCAAGGTGGTGCTGAGGGTTGTAGCCTTCAGTCAGGGGGTTGTAGCTCCCTTCCAGGTGAGGCTGGTAAACGAGATCGGGGGGTTGTAGCTCCCTTCCAGGTGAGGCTGGTAAACGAGTCGGGGGGTCGTAGCTCCCTTCCAGGAGAGGCTGGTAAACGAGCGCAGGTGGGTGCCTGCGTGCTGGTCAAGTCTGCGCCAGCACATATGTTGTAATATGTTTTCTCTATAATAAAATATTGAAGGCTGAGCAACTGCAGCGGTGGTTTTCTCCCGACTTGGGTTTCCACCTAAAAATCCTGGTGTTCATGTGTGATTCTTTGTGTCATGATTTATTCTGTTCTTACTGCACATGTTTACTGCTTATTGAATATCTGATGAATAAATGAAGGAATGATTTGAGTGATTAATTAATGAGATATATAGATATCTGTGTATACGCTAGTTTCGTAAAGGGTATCCGCGTATATACGCAAGTCTGGTTCAGGAAAGTAGCGTATGCATTTTAGAAGCAGAAAAAGTGAAAGTTTTGAATATGCAGTAAATACTGATTCACCCCCCCCCTCTCAGTATTTTTCCCAACAATGATTTCCTTTCTGTTTTCTCATAATTTCCTTCCACATTGATAGTACATAATTGCCTTTTATTTTCTGCATGATTTAGTTGTTTAGATTGGTGTTTTTTTGAATTATATTTTAGTGCGGGAGTTCATTTATTGTCGAGATTAGTGCGCAAGATAGACTAGAGTTTCATTTGAAGGTTGTTGTGGGCTTTCTCTGGCATTTCCAGTGTCGTGTCTCGAAGTTCATGAACTATCCAGATTGAAAAATTAAATGTTGGTACATTTATAGACCCTATACTGCACCCAAAAGTTTTGCCCCATTGCCGGGGAGATGCTAAGGGGATTGATCTTGGTGACCTATTGCATTTGGTTTTTTTCCTTCACCTAGTTTCTCTTGCAATTCTATGTTATTTTAACTTATTTCTTTCCTGCACTATTTATTTAAGGTTTCTCATTTTCTTGAATGTTGTAATGATCCCCCACCAGACACATATATATACACACTATTCATGTTCTAACAAATGTACCAGTGGGCTTGTTAAAAACAGGAAAATGGTATTTAGAGGAATCATTCAATGAGGGATTTTTATGATGCTACAGAGACAAACAACTCATGCAATGAGGAATTAACAAGTGGAGAAATCAACATTTTTCTTGAACATAAAAATGATATTATTAAATATTTGATTTCAAAATTGGATGATTTACAGGAAGAGTGGAAGCAAGATGAAAACCCACCGCTTATATTTTGCGCCAAATGTAGAAATAAACACCTCCTTGGAAAGTGTCCACTTATTAGCCTGATAGTTTGTAAAAATTGTGAATTGGACCATCTAATTGAACATTTCCCATAATTACCAAGATTACTGCAGACAGTCAGGAAATCAAGTAAGGAATCGAATCGACTACCAGGTATAACTCGAAACCCATTATCATTTGATACTTGGAAGAATCTTGACTTTCCTAAGCAGGTTTCCCAACATGTTTATAATCTTGTAGTTTCATGAAAACTTCTAATCCTCCTCCAATTGAATATCCTACTTCATGGTCACAGTGGCCCTCCGCTTGGCTCTCATCCTCGAGTCAGATATGTCCATGGCCTCAAGAATCATTTGAATCTTTATCTCTGGGGACATATCCCATGCAAATTCAATCATATGAGCACCAACAATAACCTCAATTTATTTGCAATGCACCATTAATTTATCCTCCTCCATAGTCCTAGTTGCATGTCCAACCTTACCCTAGCCTTAATCAATATCCTCCCCCTTATCCTAATCATTACCCTACTTATTATCCTTACCCATATGCTAGCTCTCATTCAAACCCTAGTCCTAGTCCAAACCCTAGGCCTAGTCCAAACCCTAATCCATACCCTAACCCTATTCCATACCCTAGACCTAACCCTAGTCCTAATTTTAAACCTAGACCTAACCCTGGTCCAAGCCTTAACCAAAACCCTAGCACAAACCACATCCTAAACCCCAATCTAAACCATCAGGTTTCACAATAGTTTGAACCACATATTCTTCCTATTGAACATAATGCTAAATATTCCATGTTGGGAAAGGAAATAAATTTGGAAACTTCCCCCATTACTATATAGCATTCATTTGGGGAAGATATAATTCAAATACCACCATAGGAGAAATATTTCATTGGAACTTGTTATGAAAATTTTGTTGAAACTCAAAGCCCTAGAATCCCTCTCAACCATTATTTCCATTCTAAAATTCAAATACTTGAGCCGAAACTTGAGGGATTTATCTTTTTTCTTTCACTAGATCCTTTGTGCCTTCAATAAAGTGACTATCAAACTGTGGAAGACTTGCATCAGTTTGAGAATCATAAATATGTGGATTCCGTTGAATCCTGGTTTCAAACAGTCTAAGAACACATTATTCCCTCATCATTTGACATCTCTTGGTACCATGTCAATTGAAGCAACTGGTTTCACATGCTTTGGTATGTCTTGAAGTCTATTATTTAAAACTAAGTGTTAGTATAATCATCATTTTGTTACACATATGGCTTCATTGGAAGTAAGCCTACACTTAAAGGTGATATTTATTTCTTTAAAAAAGGGTAGGGTAATACGAGAATAATGAATAAATATGTATAACAACACTCTTGAACTTCTGATTCCTTAAAAGAAAAGCTTTTGAAATTTCTATTATCATGTACTCTTGTGGGTAGACTTGCCAGAAGAAATTCACTCTCAACACCTCATATTTTAAAGTGAATTTGATTATGGAATAACATGTCAGTAAAGGATATTTTGATAAATACATGTAATAATTTTCTGCTATCCTAATAAGCTATAATCCAAAAAACCTTTTTTTCTAAGTCCTCTTCAAAAGGTTTAATGAAAAACCTCCTATGGTGGACAATGCCTACAAAACTCTAATAAGCTTTCATAAAGAACCCTG
This sequence comes from Pinus albicaulis, assembly GCA_034641835.2. Classification (NCBI taxonomy): domain Eukaryota; kingdom Viridiplantae; phylum Streptophyta; class Pinopsida; order Pinales; family Pinaceae; genus Pinus; species Pinus albicaulis. The sequence continues at coordinate 1,543,570,577 of CM076581.1, read as the reverse complement.
GCATGATCAACTCAAGGAATATTTTTGGTCATGTATTTAAATAAGCATGAACAACCAGTAAAGAATAGTAATTAAAAAAATTTCACGCCATCCTGCACCCTTAAGGAGTAGATTTGCTTCCCTACCTACTAAGTAACCCATCCGAGGTTAATTTTAATCAGAGTTTTTCTATAAAAAAAACATTAATGAATTAATTGATGGATAGGATGTATAATTGTGATCTTGCCTACTATGATCATGGTTCCTAAGGATAATGACATTACTGCACTGGCCACCAAGCCAAGATAATGGCTTTCAGTTGAAACACTGGAAGACAAGAGGTCTCATCACGAGCCGGCTTGTTCATTGTTGTTAGTTCTCATGAATGGCACTGTCGATAGATGGTTATAAATTCAAGACATTGGCCTTCAATTAACTTATAAAAAGAGAAAATTAAATGCTCTTAAATGACTATTAATCTATATCCAATAAGTGGAAAAATAAGCATCTCATGAGGTTAAAAGGTATCCTTGTTGAGGCTATAGACGCCTGCCGGAAGCAGAGATATGCCTATGGTATTAAAGTTAATTGTACACTATGATTTACTTGGTTTTTTTTTCCATTCCTTGAACTCACTATTAATCTGTTTGAGAATGGCTTTAAAATTCTTCTGTTTTATTCCTTGGAGTTATATCTTTTTGGAATGATTTTTATCGACGTAGGACTCTTAGTTCAGGTAGGTTATGGTGCCAGACAAGAGGATATTAAACTATACATGGATATTGGTAAAATGATCATTGTGGGAAGGTATTACTATGTCCACTTTTAACACTATGGTTTTAAAATCAGGTCACTCATGTTTACAAAGAGGATGTTAAAGTAAAACTTCTGATCAGGGATGCTTCCGAGATATTCTTTTAGAAATTTTAAAACATTTTGCTATTTTATTCAAATAATAACACCATTATTGCAATTTGGTTTTTCATGGCATCTTTCGTTTTAAATTTTCTTGAAATAGTCTAAGAAAATAAAGAATCTAGCAGACACTTTGTATTTAGAGCAAGATTTATCTAGCGCAAGAAATGTGATCTTTCAAAATTGCAGGAACATCATAATGAATGCCTATAGATGATTTTAATTTTTGTTTTTTGTGCGAGCATGTGATAGTACCAAATTTTCTTGCATGAGGACATGAAATATGGTCAACACGGGGGGATGTTGTGCCTCTGTTTTGTCTTATTTTTATTCATTTCTCTCATTGGTTAAGTTATTATTGTGCAAGTATTTTTTACTTCCTTATTTTAACAAGATTAAAATATCATTAATAAAAGTTTACTAGAGGCTTGTCTATTATAGGATTAAAACTAGTTCGATTATGCTTTGAGACCTACCTCCACCATGCAATGGATTCCTGCACCAGATCAGGTTCACCTAGACTTGATATGGCAGCTTTGCGGTTAATGGATGCACCTGAAATGGAGGCTTTCCAATCTCTTGAGCAGGTAAGGGATCCTTAATTTCATGCTCTTCCACATACTTCTCAAAGGTTGGAGCTTTCTCAAATGTTGTCAATGAACTTGTTTATGAGGTTCTGAAATTTAAAGTTTCGTAAAGGCTCACTCATTTCCTATGAAACTGTGGACTGATGTGGGAAATGGAAACATTGATCCTACATGTTGGCAGCAACCAAATATACTCCTCGAACATTGAAATAGATCTTCATAATTTAGGTTATGGTGGCACTTCTCAAAGTTATGTATACCACGATCGAGGTGAAATATTGGAGCTTTGGTCTACCAAAGAAATATGATATGCCCTATTTGTGGGTGCGGGCCTTTAGGTATTTCAAAAATTTGCAAGAACCAAAATGGTCATAATGTTGTTCAGTGTTTTCTATCAGAAACCACACCACTCACCTCTAAGTAGCATGGCCGCAACCCAACATTACACAAACTATAATTTGTTCGTCAGCTAAAGGAAAATGCCATATGCACCGACGGATCCAAGGCCTATCCCTTTATTGATGCCAATCTCGAAATGTTGGAGAAGGTTGTGGTATTTATGTTATGGATCACCTTCACCCTCTTGTTCATTGGAAAATTAGAGTGTCATTCAATCTAAGGAGAGTGTTCATATTACTACTCAGTGCCCAGCTGCAAGGAATGAAGAGTTTATCATCATTTTTATGAGTGCACTAATGAATATTACTGTTATTCTTTCCCACATTGTAAGCGTGCCTCCATCTTAGATGAATATGGTCCTGAAACGCCAAAATCACAAACAATTGTTTATGAGGAACAAACATGACTTACGATGCTCTCGCTGATGCGAGCTCTATCTATGGTGGAGGTCTTACACGTGTGTACTCTTCTAGCATATGTGCATTATATTCCCCAATAGATTTGTCCTTAGGATGACATTGTCATGCGATGGAGATCTGAATCAAATAAGAGCCGTGATTTGTGAAAGTGGTTGTCCACCCACAACGTTAGAGGAATGATCTACCAGGAAATATTTCTCTATTTTGACATTTGGTTGTCAAACTAATTTTATTCTTTGAAAATTTTTAAAAGAATCTCCCATCCTATATTTTGATTGGATGATTAAAAATCCCAAAAATGTAATTTGATGTCTATATAAGAAATCGACTGGAGCAAACAATTAATTATTTAATTAGACATTGAATTAGGAAATAGAGTAGGAGGAATTGGGAGGCATGCATAGGAATATAAGGAATGCGTAGGAGGGAGGAGTCGGTCCAATGTAACCTTACACATTTTATAATCGGTGGATCGCTCCTCTTGTCTTGTTGGAGCTGAGTTTTGTATGTATAATATAAATACCATCTTTTCAAGATTAATTGAAGCAATTTTCCAGCATGCTCTATTTGTTTCTTTATTGCATCTAATGTTTTTAATTACTGTGTGAATCAGGTCGCGAATAGAGCGTGCGAGCTGGCTGGGTTAGCCACTAGATCAGCTCGATGCCGCTCTACATCTCTTAAACTAATTAGCATTTAAATTTTAATTTAATTTGTGTATGAATTTCTATTGCAAGATTTAATTATTTGCATTCTCTTTCCATTTTCAAATTGATGTCATTTAATTTTCTTGCACTCTAAGTAGAATTAATTCATTTACTGCATTATGGATTGTTCTTGCACTCTAAATATTTCTTCATAAGTTTGGGGCCCTCTAGAGCTATAACATGCAACGTGAATTGATCCAGACCCATTTAATGTATATTTTAAAACTTGAGATTGACTTGAGTTTTTATGGTCTTGAGGTATTAACGCATGTATTCAATCCACTCTTGCAGAACCTGTGCATCATTCAAGAAGCAGAAATCACATATAAATCATTGTTATCTAAAATTCAAGATGGAAATAATGATTTTTTGGAAATTATAATACTTATTTTCCACTAAGCTTATAGACATTTTTATAAGGTTAATATTTGGGGACGAGGAAGATGAGATATTAATATTAAATCAATTTCTTTTATAAACTCATTTACACAGTAAATTTATTTTTCATGTTGTTGATGCTTTCAGGTTACTTTCACACAGAATTTGAGCAAGCAGAATTAGTAGAGGCAGAAGTAGTGCAGGAAAAATGGTTTTGAATTTATTTTGAGTTTATTCCAGAACTTACAGTCTTTTGATATTATGTCAACATTTCTTAGTTTCCAATTATGATTTCCTTTCTGTTTGCTCAGGATTTCTTTCTGCATTGATAGTACATGATTTCATTTTTTTTCCCGCATGATTTAATTTTTTGGATTGGTATTTTATAGAATTCTCTTTCAGTGCAGGATTTCATTTATTTTCGAGATTAACGCGCAAGATAAACTAGAGTTTCATTTGCAGGTTGCTGGGGGATTTCTCTGGCATTTTTAATGTTGTGTCTCGAAGTTCACGAACTATCCAGATTGACAAATTAAATGTTCATAGATTTATAGACCCTATATTACACTCAACACCCTTCATCTTGTTGTTAAGTGACCATCCTGTCTTCACAAATTCATAAGAATATTCTAGTATTTTTTCCTTTTCCTTCTATTCGATCATCATCCTGTCATGTCAATATATAGAACCTGCAACTAGGAGTCACTCACGAAAATATGTCATCAATACGGAAAAATCCTAGTCTAGTATGCTTCATGAAAATCACTACTTGAGTGAGAACTAGGTAGTGGATTGGGAGGAAGGCTCAAGTCATAGTGCATAGTTCTAGAGGTCAAGAGTGAGGTGTTGAGGCTTGTGACTGAACAATGTGCAGCATTGGATGCTTCAAAAAGAAGACTACATAGTTGAGGATCTCATTGAGGAAAAATTTCACATTGTGAATGTTTCATGCATAGTTCAAGAGAGAGGGAGGCTAGTAGACTGTGCATTTGCATAATTTAGGGAGTTAAGAAGGAAAACTACAAATTGGGATTGCACAATGTGTAGAAGGAGACTAACAAGGTGGCTTGATTACATAGTTCTGGGGGTCAGGGGCTAGGATTGAGCACTGTGACTGTGCAATGCATAGTCCTTGGAGGCAGGAACTACTCATTACATAGTTATAAGAGGTAAGGGTACATGCCTGAGGTTTGTCACTACACAATGCACAGTTCAGGAGGGCATAGTGAGCTTAAGTTAGTCATGCAGAAAATCTTCCAGAATTTGGCTAAGTTTAGGATCAATGAAGCATATATGGAACCAAGGTAAGAGTAGAAAATCATCACACACTTAGAAAAATCGATGACATAAAATTAAATAATCAGCACTCATAAACAAATTTTTCATGTTAACGCGACAACAAAACAACATACTCCTCCAAGTGCGACACTTAAGGTACACTTTGCAATGATAATTATGACACTTGTGTAATAGTGCACACAACTTTGGGAATGTCTATAATAGATGTATATATGGTAAATGAGACCCATCAAAACCAAATTTCCCCCTTGAAAAGAACTGTAACTTCATTTTTGCGATGTAGGAAACTTCCCATGCCAAACGACGGCACTTACGAAGATTAGAGAAAAGTGTAAATGAAACTTCCAAAGGTTTAAAGAAAGTAAAAGAAATACATGATAGAGTGAATATTACATGGAAATGACACTTATTAAAGTGAATGAAAGCGAAAAGGATACTTGTGAGCATGAAATAGATACTTGGGAAAACAAATGAAAGTGTGATTGCAATCAAAATGAGGGAGACTGTCAGTGAAGAGTGTGCACTGACTGCCGATGTGTATTGCATAGTACATTATGCTTATGGATTTTGCAGTCACTATCATTAGTGATTGTGTAAGCCTTACCTTCGAGAGTTTCACAGTGTCTATGTAAGATTGCGTCAAAAGAAGTGTATCTATGAATTCTTCAAGAACTAAGCATGCATAAGTAAGTGACTCTGACACTGAGAATCTAAGGGAATTTCAATAGAACATGAAGCAAATATGATCAATCATAGAACAATAAACCCTAGGATCACAAGTACGCTAAAAAATTCAAGTGTAAGAAAATTTTAGGAAGGTGTGATCCAGGTGGATATTGGTGGCCAACTGCCTATTCCACTTGGGGCCCTACCATTGTTTCTTTCAGTTTTTCAGTTTCCTTAATTATAACACATTTTACTATTTTTAGTAGTCTTTCAGGTCCTGAACTTCTGGAGTTGTTTTGAGGCCCCAAACAAAGTTTTTTGGGAAAATTGAAATATAGGTTTTAGATCGATGTTTCTCACTCAAAATTTGTAGTCATCGGATAGATATTTATAACAAGGTATGGTTCGCATCAAACGGAGATCGTATGCCAAAGTTACATCCACGGGAAGTTGATGCACCATTTTACCCAAATGGAGCCCATAGTTTTGGTGCTTCAGCTCCTTGGGTTAGGTTTTTGGATGTTTAGGTTTTTCCATTGTTTCTCAATAATAATAGCCCCTCGAGCCTCATTTTAACATAGTTTAGGGGCTTGTAGCCACCATAGCTCTTCTGAAAGATAAGCTACCAACGTCCTAGCTAGTTTATTTCAATTATGTCTGTAACAAATTTCAGTTCTTTGATATTAATGAAATGAAGTGTTATTTCTTCTTAATTTTTGTATTTTTGGTTATATGTGTATTATGTCTCATTCCTACATAAATTTGGATCAATGGTATCAGAGTGTTATACTCTTTCTTGATCCTTCTTTGCATGTCCCCAACAAGGTCGAGGTATAAGGAGTCAGGGCTCGATCAAGTTGAACCTTTGCAATATCAGCCTCGCAAACCCCAAAGGCCGACAATGGGGGATGAAAGAAAAGATGAGGGAGCAGGATATCCTATCAAAATATTGCTTTAGGAGGCCCTCGAAAAATAACGGAACGTGATGATGGATAAATTTTCGTAGATCCTTCAACGACTGCCCACCAATGGCGCATCTACATCCAGAAGCTACTCTGGAGGCACAAATCCTTTTAAGGTACAAGTAAAATTTGGCATTCCCATATTTGAGGGCCTATTAGGCAGGAGAATCCTCTCTACAGACAAAGACGATCCCTTTAGCCCTAGGACGTGTCTAGTAACAACAAGGAACAATTCAAAGCCCACTTTCCTAGATGCAAATGTATGCAGATCGTGAATAGATCACCTACCTCGATCTGATGTTGTTCCTCGCTTGAATCCTCTGATCCTTTGCACTCCATAATAATATATTCACCATCAATGGTGCTTGGTTACCTGCACAAGGGATCAGAAAACAACAAACGTGAAAGCATAACATATATCTTGCATAAAAAATATGCTTAGTTGATCAAGGAGAACTAAGAATCCAATAAAACATTAAAAAAAAGAATGGAAAGCACAAATCAATTGTATTATATTAAAATAGAGAGGGGGAGTTACAACTAGGGATAATTTTAAGGATGGAAGATGATCTTGAAGTTTAAAAAATTGGCGAATCTCACTAGTCCCTAATATGCTAACTATAAAATGTTTATTGATGTATTTGAAAAATTATTCAAATTTATAATGATATTATATATATTGTCTATACAATGTTGGCGATTTTTAACATAAAATAATTTTATATTGTAAAATTTGGGCGAATCTTTCTTATAAAAAAGTGGAAATTGGCGAATCTTTTTTTTTTGAAAAACCATGGAAAATTAGCCCACCTACGAATAATAGCCCCTAAAATTTTCCATGGTTACAACCTACGCCTTGATGTCACAACTCTCCTTCGACAAGCCCAGATCCAAGCACATCTCCAATGTTCTCATTTCAACTTGATGTGAAGGGAAAATGGTCTCAACTCTCGCTCAATACCTATAGCAACTTGACGAAAATGGTAATGGCATGAGAGGCAAAACTGATTTCCCAAACGCATGGAGGCAAAGTGATGAATGTAGGATATCCCCAACCTGACATGAAACAAAGGGTGCGTCATGTTCAAGAGTGACATACTGCCAACACAACTGATTAATACTTTCCATTTTCCCTTACCATTTTTGGCAAGTGCCCCAATTATTTTATATACAAGCTTGAAGGGGATAGCATATGCTTGTCATATAAGTTTTTCCTTCGGATAAATCCATCCTAGTACATTTTACAAGCCCTAGGAAGGAGGAACTCAATGTCTTCATGATGACTGATCCAATGCTATTAAATTTTTAACTAGTTCGAAAAAGGTGGAACTCAACATCTTTTCATGTTTAGAGAGCTTGAAAAGAGGTTAAAAGAAAACTCTAGATGACCCTTTTCGTAAATAGTCTCTCATACCCAAAAAGGTATAATTTTTTTTTTGAGAGAACCTCTTACTCACGATTGACTAAGGTATTCCTTTTTCATAAATAATTTATCCTAACCTAAGAAAGGGGTAAACTTATATTGGGTAAATGACCTTTCGTGCACTTTAACTAGTTTAAAATGATGAGAATTGGGCAATATTTTCATGTTTAGAGAGTCATAAAAGAGCTGAAAGATGACTCCTCTTGGAGTAACGAGTGGTATAAAGGATAACAACTAGTTTTGGTTATGGTGGAACTGCTCAAAAAATGTAAAGGTTAGGAGGCTGGCTAACAAGACCACTCATCGCAGTGATTCTCTAGGAATGGGTAAAACAACCAAGTGAAGGCATATGATCAGCCAAGCAAATGGTGACAATGGAATGAGAAAACCAAGATTCATTGATTAACAGGCTAATAAAAAGGCAATCATGAGAGGTAAAATGAGAATGGTTTCATTTTTATGCAAGCTTCATAACATGGGAAACTCTGCTTGGAATTGGTTTCATTTTTATGCAAGCTTGAAACAAAGAAAAAGTATGCTTGAAACAAAATTTTGCATGCCCCCAGCATGGTGACTCAATTCGAGGTACATCCCCCCAAGCTTCATTCCATTCGCCTGAGTAGATTGTTGGTTACTAATAGGGGAGTGGAATGAATGTTCAAATATGAGAGTTAAAATGAAACACTCGACTGGGATTTTCGAGATCTAAACAAAGACTCGAATTGAAAAGGGAACATGTTTCATGTTTTAATGAGGCTGACACAGTAAAAGAACTATCATCATAATACTTAATTCATTTTTTAACGAGGTTTACATAGTAAAATAACTATCCTCATGAGACTTTGTTTTATTTTTTAAAGAGCTTAACACAAGAAAGACTTTGCTTTGAAGAGCTTGTTTCATTTTTTAAGGAGCTTGACACAAGAAAATGAACTATGCTCTAAAGATTTAATCAAGACATATGAAAATTCATGGATGCCAAGAGGTTCTCATATGATGGGAGAACAACATCTTGCAAATCACGATCCAATGCCCCCAGTACATAGTACATGACGACACTATCAATGGATGCGGGTAACGAACAAGTGGCCACATAATTAACCTATGGTGGGGAGGGAAGACACCATCGAAATGTAAGGACTAGAAAGGGATGATGATAGACCAGATGTCACATTAGGACCAATGAATGAAAGTTGATCAATGGTCACGATCTGACCTTCACGTGGAAAACAAATCACACGAAAGAGGGAAGAGAAAAATGCTCCCATTACATAAGTATAGTCACACCCTAGGAGTAAGTTAAAATCCAAGGGGCCTTGGACAACCATCACGTCTATATAGAAAATATTTCCTCCTAAAGAAATATGCAACTTTGGAAGGATCCCTAACGGTCGATTGGTTCCTATGTTAAAATCCAATAGATTTTGAGTAATAGGCACAAGTGAAAGAGAACCAAAATCTTTCTAGGTAGTTGAGGACAAAATAGAAACCAATCTCCTTCATCTATAATCATGCGTGGTATGTCCATATGGAAAGCATGTACAATGATCTCAAAGGGAATGTAAGAAGGAATACGGTATCCCGTGAACCGAATCCAATCAAAGGAAGCAACCAAAATAGATGGAAGGGGTGCCATAAGAATAAGAGGAATATACCCTTGCATTACAGGAGAGGAAAAACCATCCTCTTGGACTCCGATAATGAGAGCAGGAGGATCTATTTCTAGGATTTTAGTGATAGGAGGTGGAGGATCACCCTCCTAGATCATGGGAATAGGAATACCTCCCTCTAATCTTCGGGAATAAGAGGAAACAAAAATAATATGAATAGGATGAGATCGACTCTCTACAGAAAAGACCTGATGAACTATGGGTGGAATCAAGTCAAAAATTTTCTGAACCAATGATTGGTCGAAAATGGACTCAGGAGACTGACTTTCGAAGAGAGAAGAATTGACTAGAGATAAATCTCAATCAATCACTTGATCAACTAATAGAGGACTTGAAGAGAACTTTTGGTAACCTACGAGAATACGAGATTTAGACGCTGAAAGGGTATTCAACACTTTGGAGGCTTCATCTAGGTAGGGACATAGATGAATGGGATGGTTGCCTTCACATAACCTATAGGGAATTTCGATCTTACCCTGTTTCTTATGAGTCTTATTATCTCTGGTTAAAGGTTCATCATCGACATGATGTCCAGAGGTTGATGAAGAAGGATGAATCGAGCCAACAAACCACACTTCTAACACCTTGGGAATACTAGGGCAGTCGTGAAGAAGGTGGTAACCCTCACATATCTTGCAATGGAATTTGACTTTGTGGGATAGAGTGGGAGGTTTCTAAATAATAGTTGCATGGGTAGCAATGGTTGCTAGTTTTCCCCCTTAGTTTCCTTCTTCTTCTTCGCCTTCTTCATCTTCTTCTTAGCCACCTGGTTACTAGAATCTAGACTTTCACCAGGAGAAGAGGAAGAATAAGGTAAAGAAATGGGCGAAGAAAGCGAGGGGTCAACCTTAAGATGAACATAGGGTATACATGATTCAGGTGGAGGAGAACTTGGTTGAGAAACTATTTGTACGTTTGAAACCACAAGGGTTGAAAATAACCAAATCGATAGACCAATGGTTAATCCTGTGAGGGACAATGTTGCCATATATGAAGCACCAACATTTCTAAAAGAAGGAAAAGGACCAAGATTCCCATCTGAGGGGATTCCTTGGTTGATGAACTCAGGAACCGCTGCCATTGATCTCAACCTATCATCAGTTAAGGAGATGAGTACGGGTAAAATTTTATTGTGGATCATAAATTTTAGAAACTAAAAAAAACAAAATAAATCAAAATGGGTGAACTACGAAAAAGGATTACCAAGTAGACGTGAACTGCAATATACACATTGGTGATAAAATGAAAGAGAAATGACCAAGGACTTAACATAAGATAGCCAATTTCCTCGAATATTGTGTTCAGTATATCACGTTTACAAGGCGGACGACTTAGTTACCTATGGTAGGTTTGCAACCTAATGGTGGCTCCCAAAATATATGTGACAGTACGTGGGAGTCCAAATCTGCAGTAGTGTTGTCTGATGCGAAACTGTTCGATGAGAGCATCCCAAAATATACTTTCATACATCAATATACTTCCATACGTGAAACAGGATATCACCCTCGGGCTGTAACCCAAACTGTTAGCGACAACTCCTATGCCTAACAATTCCAGAACACATCTCTAGCCTAGACCTCTAAATGTGATTCGTTAGGTTCCAAATGATCCTTAGATTGATTGAATAAATTTTAAGGTCGATCTTGAATTATTTCTCGGTTTTAAAGTCCTACTGATGTCACTTGAACCCCTAAGATGAAGCTAAATGAGAGAAGAAATCATTCATTTCGATGAAAAATACGTTAATGAATGAGAAGAAAACTCATGTAATCAACGCAGAAAACAAAACAAATGCATAGAATGACTTTCAATTTTCTCTTCAAGTGTAGGATCTTAAAGCGAAACAAAACTTTACAATTTCTTTCCTTTAACTAAATGCACTTAGAAGCAAATCTAAATGAAACTTTTCATTTTCTAAATTGAAATGAAACAAATTTTTATTTTTCTAATAAGCACAATGCAAAATTTAGAATGCAAATCAATCAACAATGCTTTGAGTACTAATGAAATATCTCAAAAATGCATGCAAGAGGCAAATATTTCGAAAATCAAAGAGAGAAATAAACCAATTTCCTCAAAACAAGACACTCTACATTTACACACTGATTAATCACTAAAAGAAAACAAACTTCAATTGAAAAATAAGAAATTTTGATCTATGCTTGATGGTAAAAGGAAACTCAAATTCATTTAGGGTTGACACTTGAAACTTCTACTTGTGAGAACCGACCAAAAGACAAACGTCCATTAAAAAAAAAAAGTCTGAAAGATATGACAAGACTTGATTCAAGGAGAAGTCTGGAAATCAACAAAGAAAGTAACCGTTCAGATGACTCGAGGACACCTAGAAACCATAGTATGACAAGGATGCAATAGCTTTGCAAAAGGGACAACCAAAGATGTGAAAATTGAATCAGAATTGTCACTGAACAGAGAAGAAAAGGAGTTATTCAAACAACAAAGAATACTCAGAAGGATAAGAGCCACTGGTTGACCAAATGAAGGAAACCATAAAAACGTTACACATAGAAATATTCAAAGTTGTTAAGCTCCAACCAGTGCTAGAAGAGTAAAAGCATGACTATGAAAATTCATTCAACGTCGATCGATGTGACTGTTAGAGAAATACTAGCACAGATTGAGGAGGAGAATTAAAAACAAAAGGGTTTGCTAAATTGACACTAGGCTTATCACTTCAAGAGAGAGATAAATGTCTGTAAGAAATTACAGAATCTATAGAGACAAGGAGATGGACGCTCAATGAAAATTGATGACAAAACCAAAAATAAAAAATCGAAAACAAGAAACGTAAAGGCTAGCACTTCCCAATGGAGTTGCCAATATTTTAGGCATGAAAATAATCTCTACGGATAGAGATGATCCCTCTGGCCCTAGGATGGGTCTAGTAACAACAAGGAATAATTGGAATCCTACTTTCCTAGATACAAATGCATCCAGATCATGAATAGATCACCTACCTCGATCTGATGTTGTTCCTTGCTTGAATACTTTGATCCTTTGCACTCCCTAGTCAAGTCTTTGCCATCGCTGGCACTTGGTTACTTTCACAAGGGATCAAACATCAATAAACGTGAAAGTATAACATATATCTTGCATAAAAAATCTACTTTGTTGATCAAGGATAACTAAGAATCTAATCACACATTAAAGACGAGAATGGAAAGAACGAAACAATTGTATTATATTAAAATAGTGAGGGGGAGTTACAACCTACGCCTTGGTGTCACAACTCTCGTTCGATAGGTCTAGTTCCATGCATGTATCCAAAGTGCTCATTTCAACTTTATGTGAAGGGAAAAAGGTCTCAACTCTCGCTCAATACCTATAGTAACAGATCTCTCTCTGATGTTCTTCTATCTCTGTTCTAACTTGCAGAGCTATGGGAGAATGTCCATATTATAGCAAGGTAAGAGGGAACATGGATCCACTTAAGGTGGGGAAATGGGTTATCCCTTTGGGTGGTTCCACTTTTGTAGGAACAACAAGCCTAAAGGGAGAAGCTCGGCTCTATCCTCAAGAAAAAACAACCATCTCTCTGCCATGAAGCTTCTAGATCTCGAAGCTTCACTTTCATTTTTAAAAAAATTTCCAGAAGAGGATCAACGCATATATTATCCTCAGTATAGCACCAATCGGCACTACCCTAGTCCAAAAAATATCCATCGGTGCAACCAAGACATGCAAAGGGCATGTCAGTCCACATAACCATGTTTTTAAGGAGCTGCTTCAGTAATGGTCAAGAGAGAGTACTCATTATGTTGTAAGGGATATGATGGCACATTTTCATGATGAAAAATAGGCATAGGGGTCACTATTAGGGTCTCCAGGGTCAGGAACGGGGAGTATAGGGACAATGAAAAATTGATGTGTAACAAGGAAAAATAGATGCAGGTGTTGTAGATATATGGTTGAATCTATTAGAAGGATATTTCTCAGTTCATGACTTTTTCGACCGAGAGAAGATTATTTTTTCACTCCTCAAAGCTACCCCTCATGTCAAGGACTGGTGGGAAACCTACTATGAGAAAAAGAATGAGGGGGAATCTTCTCTATTCTCAGTCATACCCACTTGGAATTCTTTCCAAGACACCATCAAGGAAAAATATTATTCGGTGGGGAGATATGAGGACAAGTACATATAATGGACTATGTTTCGACAACAAAGGGATCAAGATGTGCATGAGCTAATGAATTTGTTCAATACCTTGCACACAAAGTTGGGTATCAAAGATTCAAAGAAACATTTGGTGCTGAAGTACCATAGTTGTATGCATAGATACATTCAAGAGGAAATGCAATTCCTTGACATATCCTCGCTTGGTACGACATACCGGTATGATGCCAAGTTTGAGCAGAAATTCAAACAGAATAAACAAGACTTTGGATCTGTGAATCAAAATAAAGGGAAAGGTGACCCCAAACCACATAACAAAGGAAAAATCCAAGGCATGGTGGCCAAAGAAAACCTACTAAAGCCACAAGCAAAGAACAACATTGTGAAGCCAAAGAAGGACATAAGAAAGTGGTGTGAGTTACATAAGAGCTCCACTCACAACACAAGTGAGTGTCAAGCCAAGCAGTCATTGGTGGCTGAGATGAGGGCTTCTGAATCAGATGCATGCTTTGACTCTGAATCAGAACCCGAAAAGGAGAATAAAAAATGGTATCAAATTATTGATGGGGAGCCCAACGCCATCGTTTCCACTACAAAGATTCAAAAGGAGGAATCGGAAGATTCGGAGGAGGAGGAGTGTCTCTTCCACTCCCAGATGTGGGTAAAGGGTTCCCCGCTACCATTCATTATCAACAGTGAGAGAAAAAATAACCTCATTTCAATAGAGTTCGTGAAGCAGTTGGGCTTGCCAACCACAACACACCCACAACCGTACACCATCAGATGGGATCATTAAGGATGAGATCTCTGTGTCAGCCAACAATATCACCTTCCCTATAACATCAAGCACTTCATGGATGAGGTATTATGTGATATTTTTCCTCTTGATTTTTGTGATGTATTATTAGGTCAACCATTATTATGGAACCGACATGTTATGTATGATTCTCGGCCTCACGTTGTTATTGTTACTTTGGGCAATAAGTTGTACAAGATACTAGAGGTACCACCACCATTGCTATCTCTTTGGTTACTGCAAAAAAATGCAATAAGCTCATTGTCAAAACTGGGGAATTTGTTTTCATGATGATCCACCGCCAGGGAAAGAAGAATATTATGGCCACGACCTCTAGATAGGGCTCCTCCACACATCAAAAACAAATGGACAAGGTCGTGGAGTACGGGGGCATCTCCACCTCAACCATCGGGGTGCCTTTGGACTGTCAGGTCAAGCACCCCATCAATCTGACCCCAGGTGTACTACTACCCAATGGATTGATCCGGATCTTGGGGGGAGGCCCCCAAGATCTGCAAAATTGAAATAGATCTGACAAGATCTGCAAAATTAGAATTCCAAAAAAAAAGAGAACACAAAGAAACTTATTTTATTAAAATAGAGAATAATTGTAGAAGCTACATTGTGGCGGACAATCTGTCCTTTTACAAAGTGAGGCTTGTTATTTATAGCATTTTTTTGAGTTACAATACTATAGGTGGATACCATGGGCCAATACCATGGGTAGATACCACTTACAATACCATGGGTAAATCCCATGTGTGGATGAATACCATGGGTGGATACATAGCATGGGTCACTTACAATACCATGGGTGAATAAATATCATGGGTGGATGAATACCATAGGTCGATGCCATTTAAAATACCATGGGTAAATTCCATGGGTGGATGGATAACATGGGTAGATGAATACCATGGGTTGATGCCATTTTCCATTCGGATCATTCCTCCCTCCTTAAGAAGCAATGGTTCCCATTGCATGAAGTTCCCTCCTGAGAAGCCTTTGTTGAATATGAAGAGCCACTGAAGAGTACGGTTTTGTGTAGTTAACCCATAACCATGATGAATGAAGATCCGAGGAAAGAAATACCCTGTAATGCTTGTGACCAACTGTGATATTGACAGTGTGCGGCCTAGCAAATGGAATTCGATGAAGTGTGGGTTTTTAGATGAACCAAAACCATAACAAACGAAGATCTGAGGATACAGATACCCTGTAATGCTTATGACCAATTGTGTGACTAATAGTGTGTGGCCTAGCAAATGGACTTCGATGAAAATGATTTTTTGTGGTTGACCCATAACCGTGATGCTGATGGTTGATGAAGTAGCAGGTGCCTACATACCTTGGGGTGGGAGGGCACGTCTCCAAAGGGAACCCGCTCCGAATGCTGCTCTAGATTTAAAATGGGCATAACTCGGTCAATATAACTCAGAATATTTATTATAACCTATTTTTGGAAATGGAATGATCATTCTGCATCTTTTCATGTGTTTGAAACCACTATCTAGAGACTCTAAACTCTCATATTCGCGCTGGAACTATCTCGCCGTCACAAAATTTCTGAAAAAATAGTTGATTTTAAATCAACGATAACTCCCACATATGGACTCCGATTCAACCAATTTTTTTTTTTAAATTGCATGATTTTTCAAGAGGAGCTCAGATATATATCCATTTCTCTGAAATTTTTCACTGAAAACTATGAAAAATGACAGGAGAGCCGCTGTCCATGAATTGTCGTCAGGAAAATTGCTTCAACATTGTTGATTTTGAATCAGCGATATCTCCCTCATCCGAACTCCAATTTGGCCGATTTGTTTTTGAATTTGAGTATTTTTTCGCAAGGAATGCATATATGGTCTTTTTTTTGAAAATTGTTTGCCAAAAATTTCAGATATGATCTGAAAAATCGCCGCCCAAAAAATTTCATGGATTTCGCTGAAGATTGCTGCAAAACATTGAAACTGAAATATGTTTCAAACCCTCATTTCGATGGAGGCGTAACCTGAATCTGATACCAATGATCCAGATCTTTGGGGGAGGCCCCCAAGATCTGCAAAGCTGAAATAGATCTGACAAGATCTGCAAAATTAGAATTCCAAAAAAAAAAGAGAACACAAAGAAAATAAAACCACAAAGAAACTTATTTTATCAAAACAGAGAATAATTGTAGAAGCTACATTGTGGCAGACAATCTGTCCTTTTACAAAGTGAGGCTTGTTATTTATAGTCTTTTTTTGAGTTACAATACCATAGGTGGATTCCATGGGCCAATAGCATGGGTAGGTACCACTTACAATACCATGGGTAAATCCCATGTGTGGATGAATACCATGGGTGGATACATACCATGGGTCACTTACAATACCATGGGTGGATGGATAACATGGGTGGGTTGATACCATGTGTGCTTCATCTACATGTGTGGATGAATACCATGGGTGGATACATACCATGGGTCACTTACAATACCATGGGTGGATGGATAACATGGGAAGATGAATACCATGGGTTGATGTCATTTTCCATTCGGATCATGGATCGAACTATCGACGCATTATGGAGAACGATGAAATCAAGAGGCAAATTCAGGAGCTGCTACAGAAAGGTAACATCCGGCCGATTTCATCACGTTGTGGGAGCTCGATCATGTTGGTGCAGAAGAAGGATGGGACTTGGAGACTATGTATTGAATATCAGGCACTAAACATGATCACTGTCCGGAATAGGTACCCGATCCCATGGATTGATGACCTTCTGGATCAAATCAAAGGGGAAAAATATTTCAGCAAGATCAACTTGAATCCTAGGTATCACCAAGTACCAATCGAACCCTCTTATGTGTGGAAAAATGCCTTGAAATCCAAGGAGGGCCTTTTCGAATGGTTATTCATGCCTTTCAGGTTGACGAATGCTCTCGCAACCTTCATAAGGTCGGTGGATGACATCTTGCAACCAATCACCAACATGTTTGTAGTAGTGTACTTGGATGACATCCTGATCTTTAGCCAGACATGGAAAGAGCACCTCCACCACATCTGACAAGTCCTCCAAACACTATGGAAACACAAGTTGTGTGCCAATTTGGAGAAGTGCACTTTTTGCATGACCCAGGTTCAGTATCTGGGATACATTATTAAAGAAATAGGGGTGCATGTGGATCCAATCAAGATCCAAGTAATCTAGGATTGGCCGGCCCCAACCACTCTAAAAAATCTTCATAGCTTTCTGGGTCTTGATAATTTCTACCACAGGTTCGTGTTGAGATTCTCTCATATCACTCGGCCCTTCAGTCAAGTCAGCAAGGAAGGAGTGAAAGAAAAAATATTTTGGTCGGAATCTCAACAAAAGGCATTCATAGAATTGAAGCATCGCCTCTACTCTGCCCCCGTCCTCACATTAATAGACTTGCAACAACCATTTGAGATCGAGACAGATGCCTCTGAATATGATATTGGGGCATTTATTACTCAATAAGGGCATCTAGTGGCATATCTCAGTGAGACATTGTTTGACACAGTCCGCAAGTATCCCACTTATGAAAAAGGAATGTATTCCATTGTGCAGGCTTGACGACAATGGAAGCATTAAATTTTGGGTAAGGAAATGGTCATTCACATAGACCACTGACCCCTAACGTTCATACAGACACAAAGGAAGTTGCAGAATGATTGCCATGATAAGTGGTCCACATATCTGCAAAACTTTCATTTGAAAATCAAGTACAAGAAGGGAAGTACCAATAATGTTGCAAACTACCTCAGTCGAGCACCGATCGTTGCACTAACCACCATTCTCAACTCTTATGGCCATGATACTTGTGATTGGTCACTTCTTTAGAAGAGCAATCTGGAATTCGACCACACATACAAGAAACTCTTGTAGGGTATGAAAGTTCCAAATTTTCACCTCTAGGATGCACTGTTATGTCACCTAGGACACCTTTTTGTTCCTTCAAGTGAGCTTGCCAATATGATTTTGGAAGCACACTACAGTTGAGTCGTTGGGCATTTCATGGTCGAGAAAATAGTGGCAGTATTGCATAAGTATTTCTATTGGCTAAACCTTCAACATGATGTTGGGAAGTACATCAGATCCTGCACTACTTGTGCCATTTCCAAATTGACCATCAAGAAGCAAGGCCTCTATACTCCGCTACCTATCCTTATTCAACCTTGGGAATCCATCACCATGGATTACATGTTGGGCCTTCCTTCTACTTAGCATGGAAACGACTGTGTTTTCATGGTTGTAGATAGATTCTCGAAGATGGCCATTATGTCGACCTGCAAGAAGAATATCACAACAGAAGCTACAGTTAAAATATTCTTTGAATGAGTGTGGGTACACTTTGGGATCCCATAGTCTATCATCTAAGATTAGGAAAACAGGTTCCTCAACACACTTTTTTCCAGCCTCTAGTCAATGTTGGACACCAAGCTCACCAAGTCCACAACTTTCCATCCCCAAACTGATGGTTAGACAAAGGTCATCAATAGGATGATTGTACACATTCTGTGCATGTAAAATTCAAATCATCCATGCACATGGGATGAGAGCCTTCCCTATTTATGACACATTTATAACCAGGCTATCCACAACTAAACTGGCCACAACCCCTTTCAGGTGGGCCTGGGGTCCAACCACTCTGTCCCATTGATGTAGCCATGTCATTTGCAACTACTCAGGCCGATTTGGCTCATGTCTAGTCTAAAGCTAACAAAGAAAAAAACTTCATTGAGAATATCTAACACATCTACCAATAAGTTCATGACATATTGGACAAAGAAAATGCTAAGTACACACAACAACATGATCAACATTGGGTGCCACACGACTTCTAGGTGGGCGAAAAAGTGTGGCTAAATTCGCAGAAGGAGCGCCTAACTGGACCCCACCACAAGCTTCAGCCGCTCTGATATGGGTCATACACCATCACCAAGGCTATAGGAAACAATACCTTTGAGCTCAATATTACACCATTCCTTGGTCTGCACCGAATATTCAATGTGGATCGCCTTTGGCCCTACTTCCTACCTCTACTGGACACCTTCGACATTGCAGAACAAATCATACCAACAAAGTTAAACCCAGATTGCATGGAACAGGCCACCACATATTGTATCATGGACATGCAAATCAAGAACACTCACCAACAGAAGATCCAACTGTATTAGGCTGTCAAAGCTGGCCAACTCCTGCACCAAGGCAAGTGGTTCACCAGGGACCAAGTTCAACATAATTTTCCTCATCTCATAGAGTAACTCAATTCAATGGGGACCATTTCTTCCTAAGGGGAGAGGAATGGTCCAGGTAGATATTGGTGGTCACCCACCTATTCCATTCAGCACCCCACCATCGCTTCTTTTATTTTTTTAGCTTCCTTATGTTGGGGTCCTATGATTTGGCAGATTGGCATACCAAATGACAAGGCAACATCAGAACCACTTTGGAATCCTAGGATCTAGCCCTCCTCGATTCAGAAAGGGATCTCTCTATATGTGTTTTTAGAATGATATGATTTTTAGAGCTTATGATATGATATTAGGCTAGTTATGAAGCACAAGGGTTTTTTTTTTTGTTGGTTGGGGATCATTAACTGAGAAGGTCATGTGAAGTGTAAAGGAAGGAATAAATTGAAGGATATTTCAGCATGGGAAGATAGGTTAAGAAAAAGTGTCAATCCATTGGGCTATGGAGTCATAAAAGGGTTTACTTTCACAAAATATATTCAACGGTTTCCATAGGGCAAGCCATCTATATCAAAAGATCTCTTAAGTTTAGTTTGTGGTATGAAACATTAATAAGTGTGGAGAAAGAGGCAAACCTATAAGAAAACAAAGGGCAGCCTAAGATTAGGTAAGGACTTTTAACCTAGCCTGATTTTGGCATGCACTCAAGGGAAAACATATAAGAAAACAAAGGGCAGTCTAAGATCAGGTAAGGAATTTTAACCTAGCATGCTTTCGGCATACTGTCAAGGGAAAAACATTTAAGATAAACATAAAAAGTAGCCTAACATCAGGTAAGGAATTTTAACCTATCCTGATTTTGGCATACTCTTAAGGGAAATCTTCAAAACATTTGTTTAAGACTAAACAAGGGATAGGTCTAACCTTAAACTTCCTTGATTAGGACTCTACTTAGCATGCAGTGAAAAGATCATTCAAGAACAACATCTCAAGTTCTAATCAGCAAGGTATGGGCTCACCAACATTCCTTGGCTGGTTATACTCCATTGAAATCATTCCCAAACACAAATTTAGAAGAAAACATAGAGATAAAACTTATTAGTCATAATTAGGGTACTTTTAGAAGTAAATACTAATCTATTCTTGTTGTTCTTTATCAGAGAATATGAACACAATGGAAACATAAGGAGAATAAAAATTACGGTAAGAATAACATCACCAATGATTTAGATCAGGATCTAGTGAATCAGCTTGTCTATTTGATGTGCAAGGCCAGTCACATACTTTGAGTCCAATGACTTTCTATAGTCCAATACTTCTCTTCCCAGCCTACTATATTACAACTAGTCAACAACTCTTACTCAATAACAGTTCAACAATTAACAAATTTCCAACCCTTTACAATGAATCTTTAATGAATACTTATAGGTGAATGAGGAAGAGAAGTGGGATAAATGGTCTCAATGGATCAATTAAGATAGAGTAGGGGTCCTTTCTAATGCTCCACTCTATTTAATAAATATCACATTAACTGCTTGGACCATTTTAGTAGTCTTTTCTGTCCTTGAGGCATATCTGGTAGGCTGGTAATAACTCCAACGTGTGTTCCTTTGGAGATGTCTTCTGACTGCAGTGGTTCTGTTTAGGCTTCTGGGACAAGTTAAGTGAAACAATGGGCTTTGAGGCTTTCCCATAATTTCACAATAACTACTCTGATCGTTGAAATGTCTCTGTTTGTAGTAACTACTAGTTTTGTCCTTGATAGGTAGAATGCAGATCATGGTGGCGGTCAGACATTCTGTCTAAATTAACTGCTTTGCTCTGTCATGCACGAGGTCTTCTGTCTTTAGATTTGTCCTGGCTGACTGTTTTGTCTTTAATTTATCTGTCCTCAATACTATAATTTATCTTTTAATCTTCAGACTAAGCCTTAAAATCTTCAGGCTTTAGGCTTTAACCCTTTTTCTTTAATGTTCGATATCTTCACTATTTGGTCTTCATTTGATTGCTGACAGGTACTTGCACTGGAGGGATTTTACTGAACGATCAGTGTTCATGATGCACTGGTGAAACTTGGAAATTAACTCCCTCTATGTTTCTTTCTGTGTTGAATTCGGCCACAGAGGATCATCATCCTCAACCATGTCCCTTTACTGGACTATGGGACAACTTTTACAGCTTGTTCGCCATTAAACCTGCAACAAACATCAAAAATATTATATAAAACATGTGTATGTGGTTAAGCTGCTTCAAAGGCTTGGAGGAAGGTTTTGGAGCGTTTGTAGAGGAGGAGGATGACTAGGGGAAAAGGGATTCCACAGGCGGAAAAGGGAGAAGACAACGCAAATTTGAATTTGGTACAGAAATGGAGGATGGTAGTTTTGTTTGAAACTGGGTGGTTTTCACACAAAATATGGGTGGTTTGTGGTTTTTCCCCTAGGTAACGCGATACCACACATTTATTGCCACGTGCCCCATGCAAAACCACTTTTTTCGCGTGAAAAAGAGGTGTTAAACCTCGGGAGAAAATTGCGCGCAAAATCGTTTCGGGACTGTTGGATCAAGGAGAGCGAGATCGACAGTGGAGGAAAAGCGCGACGGGAGGAGATACGCAGTGCAGGGGGATAAAGCCAGGATTGGGCAATGATTTTGTGAGTGGAAGGTGGGTTGTTTGAGTGACGTCAATTCTTTTTTCGGGGAGTGAAATGATATCGGGCGGGTTTCAGATCTGTGGGCTAGCAGGAGCCGTTGGATTGATGGGATCAACAGTTGAGGGATCGGAGAAATGGAGGAGAGCTGATGGACGTTAGATATGGAGAATATCAACAGCCGAGATCAACTGTGGGGGGACCGGGGAGTACGAAAAGGTTTGCAGGCTAGGTGCCTCCGCAGTGAATGGGGAAATATTGGCCGTCGGATTGGGAGAAAATCAACGATGGAGATTAACTGCAGGGGGAATGGGGAGTACGTGCCACTTTGGTCGGATAGCCCCGCAGTGAACCTGTGTCATTGATCTGGGAGGAAATGGATGGCACAAATCAAATGGGGACTTCCCTGAAATGAATGACTGGGGCAGGGGACAGTGGGATGACGAAACAACACCGACTGTTGGATCTGAGGGATCCAGATCAACGGTCCAAAATGCATCGACAGGGATGCTTTCGTAAGTGCTGATCGGGAGGAACAATGGTGGTGTGATGGAGCGAGGACCATTGGATCTACAAGATCAACGACTCAGATCCCGTCGGCGGGGGAAAACATCACACGGAGGAAATATATAAGAAAGGGGCTAGAGGTAAGCATGGAGGTAGGGTCCCATGGATGAAAGGAGGACTGGGGCTAAGAAGAAAAAGACTGAGGGCTAGTGCCTGGTCACAGGTGCATGGTTATATGGAAGAACGGGGTTGAGGACTTAAGCCCGCAGGGGCTTAAGGCCTAATGTTTTTAAAAGGGCGGATATTAGGTTGAAATGGGTTTTTTGAGCCTTTTTAGAAGTTCTGATAGGTATAAAAAGGTTTTTTAAACCATTATAAAGGGATTTTATAAGGCTTAAAGGGGGTTTATGGGAACATGAGGGTAAATGAGGGAGAAAAGGGGATTTTTAGGGGAATGAGTTGATGAGTTAGGATAAGAGAAAATGAGTGAAGAAATGGGTGAAATGGGGCTTATGAAATGATGGAAAATGGCTTTGAAACAGTTCATTTTCTATCAACAGGGCTTCTTTAAAAAATATTTATGGAAACAATAGTGAAGATGATTTGTAAGATAAAAAAACCAAGAAGGCTTCAAGAACTAGCAGTTTTCCATGAAGATTGCTTCTTGAAGGCTTAAGAACATATTTAGCCATCATTTGTTGTGACAAAATTTACTATTGGCTAACAATGGCTCCTCTTGGGGATGGTAGCTCCATGGAGGTGTCAAGAACCTCAGAGATTTATCTCTGGAATGTAGACCTATGCTTTTCATTTTGACAACCTTTTCTTCTTTAATCATGCTGCCTAAAAAGATGATCAACATACATCATAGCAGTTCCATTTCTCCCAAATAACTACCTACATAGCCTACTTTCCTAACATTTTTTTCTTTAGCGGGGTGCACTTGGACTTGCAAACCTTTTGACATCAACATTTTATTCTTTTGAAAACAGGAAAGATAATATAAATCTACCCTTATAACTTCCATGAGTCCAGATTAAACAGTTGGACTCAAAAATTCTCTACCTAATCTACTATCTGCCAGGATTATACTGTCTGACAGATTTCATTCTCTATATTCTAAAAAAAAAATTGAAAACACAGCCAAACCAGGATTAAATTGTTTGATTTACTGTAATACTATGGCATAAAAACAAGCTACACATAGACCTTTATTTGCAGAAAAGTAAAACAAAACTTGGAAGGCTTAAGATCTAAAAATAATGAGTCCTTCGTTTCCTTTTTAGTTCTGATTTTGATATTTTTAGAACTGTCTTCTTTTTCTTTACCTGGTTCAAGTTTTTAGCATGTTAGAACTAGTCTTTTTCCTCTGTTTGGCTCAGGTTTTGAGCTTCTTAGAGCTATATTTTTTTTTTTATTCTTTGGTTTAGATTTTAAGCATGTTTGAACCATTCTTTTCTATCATAATTTAATCTACTGATAAGCCAAGATTAAACAGTTTGGAAGATCTTCTTCACTAACCTATCAACAGTAAATTGAAATCTATCTAGTCATGATTAGGTTGTATGACTAAATAGTAGTGCTCTTTCAAGTAGTGGAATTTAGGCTTCCACACTTTCAGATTTTCTTTCACTTTTGGTATAGGGTTGTACCTTTCTTTTTTTTCTAATCTGCCCTCTTTTTCTCTTTTTCTATTTTTTTTGTATTTTTTATTTTTTTTCAAAGCAAAAACAAAAAACTAACTAAATGCTCACAGGATGAGATTTATTGACATTCCTACCTACCCTAATCTAACTTGAAAATATTTGTTGTTTTATATGATACAATAGTTCCAGTGCAGCTAGTTAAGCAGTAACAAAAAAGGGTAGAAAATATAACTGCTTGTCAGAGATAACCATAGGGTACTTTGAATATGGGTCTTCAAAACCAAGGCCACCACCAGTGGTGACCACTCCTAATGTATCTAGCTCTTGCAAGGGATCAATTCTTGGGAACTTGAGCCGATCAGCGCCTCCATATACTCTGCCACAGGATCAATAAAAACGTGATGTGAAATTTCTTATTTTAGGCCTTCCATGACTAGTAGGCTATCTGCATCCTTGACAACTTTGATCACTGCATCTTCAGTGTGGCTCTTGAAAGCACCATCATCCTTTTCCTGCACATAAAAAGACAGTGAAATTTATTCTTGCTTAGGGGGAGGGAGGCTTTCCAAAAATGCTCTAGGGTCCCTGAATTGGTATGATTGTTCTTGTGAATTCAACATTTAAATATCAGTTTCATACCTTTCAACCACTAAGTCTAGGAAAATTTTCTTAAGCTAAAATTTAGCATTGAATTTTGAGCTGAGAAGGATAGCCTTTGGAAGGTCCTCACATTCAAGTTATGCCAGGTCACTTGATATTCTATAACGAATCTCTACTATGAAACTTGACTGCATTTTTGCAAATTTGTTCAGAGTCTTCTATTAGTGGAGTGATCTGGTCTTTGCTATGTTGGGATGTGGAGTGGCCAGTAAGTTGATTTTAGACCGAAAGAAAAGAAAAGTTAGCCAGATATGACAATCTTTCGGGGAAAACGGGTCTCTAATAAAGAAACATTAATCCTCAAATTTTCCTAATCATGGGTGTGCATGATGTTTTAATGGTAGTGTCAGCTGTCCCAGTGGAATATTTGTGAAACCAGGGGTAATTAGCAGGCCTACTAATCACCAGTGGAGTCCTTTGGTCTTTTAGGAGTTGTGGAGTCACCAGGTGGATGATTTCAAATGTTTTAAGATGAGTTTTTGTCCACCATTGGAAATTAACTACCAATCTAAGGATATTGTGGGTCTTCTGAGCTCTTAAGGATATATAATATGTAATTCACTTAGAACTCCCCAGTGGAGTCGCCATTATGTTGGGGTCCTATGATTTGGCAGATTGGCATACCAAATGACAAGGCAACATCAGAACCACTTTGGAATCCTAGGATCTAGCCCTCCTCGATTCAGAGAGGGATCTCTCTATATGTGTTTTTAGAATGATATGCTTTTTAGAGCTTATGATATGATATTAGGCTAGTTATGAAGCACAAGGATCTTTTTGTTTGTTGGTTGGGGATCATTAACTGAGAAGGTCATGTGAAGTGTGAAGGAGGGAATAAATTGAAGGATATTTCAGCATGGGAAGATAGGTTAAGAAAAAGTGTCAATCCATTGGGCTATGGAGTCATAAAAGGATTTAGTGGCATAATAGCTATTCAAGGGTTTCCATAGGGCAAGTCATCTATCTCAAAAGATCTCTTAAGTTGAGTTTGTGGTATGAAATATTAAGAAGTGTGGAGAAAGAGGAAAAAATATAGGGAAACAAAGGGCAGCCTAAGACCAGGTAAGGACTTTTAATCTAGCTTGATTTTGGCATGCACTCAAGGGAAAACATATAAGAAAACAAAGGGAAATCTAAGATCAGGTAAGGAATTTTAACCTAGCTTGATTTCGGCATACTCTCAAAGGAAAACAAAATTAAGATAAACATAAAAATTAGCCTAAGATCAGGTAAGGAATTTTAACCTATCCTGCTTTTGGCATACTCTTAAGGGAAATTTTAAAAACAACTGTTTAAGACTAAACAAGGGATAGGGCTAACCATAAACTTCCTTGATTAAACTCTACTTAGCATGCAGTGAAAATATCATTCAAGAACAACATCTCAAGTTCTACTTAGCAAGACATGGGCTGACCAACATTCCTTGACTAGTTATACTCTATTGAAATCATTACCAAACACACATTTAGAAGAAAACATAGAGATAAATCTTATCAGTCGGAATTAGCGTACTTTTAGAAGTAAATCCTAATCTATTCTTGCTGTTATTTATCAGAGAATATGAACACCATGGAAACATAAGGAGAATAATAATTATAGTAAGAATAACATCACCAATGATTTAGATTAGGATCCAGTGAATCTGCTTGTCTATTTGATGTGCAAAACCAGTCACATAATTTGAGTCCAATGGCTTTCTATAGTCCAATACTTCTCTTCCTAGCCTACTATATCACAACTACTCAAAAACTCTTACTCAATAATAGTTCAACAATTAACAAATTTCCAACCCTTTACAATTAATATTCGATGAGTACTTATAGGTGAATGAGGAAGATAAGTGGGATAAATGGTCTGAATGGATCAATTAAGATAGATTAGGGGTCCTTTCGAATGCTCCACTCTGTTTAATAAATATCACTTTAACTGCTTGAACCATTTTAGTAGTTTTTTCTTTCTTTGAGGCATATCTGGCAGGCTGGTAATAACTCCAATGTGTGTTCCTTTGGAGATTTCTTCTGACTGTAGGGGTTCTGTTTAGGCTTCTGGAACAAGTTAAGTGAAAGAGTGGGATTTTAGGCTTTCCCATACTTTCACAATAACTACTCTAAAAATTGAAATGTCTCTGTTTGTAGTAACTGCCAGTTTTGTCCTTGGTAGGTAGAATGAAGATCACGGTGGCGGTCAGACATTCTGACTGAATTAACGGCTTTGCTCTGTCATGCACAAGGTCTTCTATCTTTAGATTTGTCCTGGTTGACTATTTTGAATTAAATTTATTTGTCCTCAATACTGTGCTTTATCTTTTAATCTTCGGACTAAGCCTTAAAATCTTCAGGCTTTAGGCTTTAATCCTTTTTCTTTAATCTTCGATATCTTCACTGTTTGGTCTTCATTTGATTGCTGATAGGTACTTGCGCTGGAGGGATTTTACTGAATGAATAGTGTTCATGTCACACTTGCTAAAATTGGAAATTAGCTCCCTCTATGTCCCTTTTTGTATTGAATTCGGCCACAAAGGATCGTCATCCTCAGCCATGTCCCTTTACTGGACTGTGGGACAACTTTTACAGCTTGTCCGCCATTAATTCTGCAACAAACATCAAACATATTATAGCAAACCTGCATATGTGGTTAAGCAGCTTCAAAGGCTTGGAGGAAGGTTTTGGAGAATTTGCAGAGGCAGAGGATGAATAGGGGAAAATTGATTCCATAGGCGGAAATGGGAGAAAACAACGCAAATTTGAATTTGGTATGGAAATGGAGGATGGTAGTTTTGTGTGAAATCGGGTGGTTTTTGCGCAGGATATGGGTGGTTTGTGGTTTTTCCCCGGGGGAACGTGATACCACACATCAATTTCCACGTGCCCCGCATAAAACCACTTTTTTCGCGTGAAAAAGAAGTGTTAAACCTCTGGAGAAAATCGCATGTGAAATTGTTTTGGGACCATCGGATCTGGGAGAGTGAGATCGACGATGGAGGACAAGCACAATGAGAGGAGATACATGGTGGCGGGGATAATGGAGTACAGGTGGCAAGCTAGGATTTGGCGATGATTTTGTGAATGGAAGGTGGGCCATTTGAGTGACGTCAGTGCTTTTGTCGGGGAATGAAATGATATCAGGCAGGTTTCGGATCTGTGGGCTAGCAGGAGCCGTTGGATTGATGGGATCGATGGTTGAGAACTATCACGAGGGGGAGAACATTGATGAGGGATCGGGGAGATGGAGCAGAGATGATGACCGTCAGATCTGGAGAAGATCGACGGCTGAGATCAACTGTGGGGTACCGGGGAGTACGGAAAGGTTTATGGGCCGAGTGCCTCTGCAGTGAATGGGGAAATACTGGTCGTCGAATCAGGAGAAAAGAAATGGTGGAGATTAACTATAGGGGGATTGGGGAGTACAAGCCACTTTGGTCGGATGCCCCCACAGTGAACCTGCGCTGTTGATCTGGGAGGAAATGGATGGCTCAGATCAAATCGAGACTTCACCGAAATGAATGACTAGGGTAGGGGACAGCGGGATGGAGAAGTAGTGCCAACCATTGGATCTGGGGAAGCTAGATCAACGGTCCAAAATGCATTGGCGGGGAGGCTTTGGTAAGTGCTGATCGGGAGGAACATTAGCAGCGCGATGGAGCAAGGACATTTGGATCTGCAAGATCAACGACTCAAATCCCATCGACAGGGGAAAACATTGCGTGGAGGAAACATATAAGAAAGGGGCTAGAGGTAAGCATGGAGGTAGGGTCCCATGGAAGAAAGGAGGAATGGGGCTAAGAAGGAAAGGACTAAGGACTAGCGCCTGGTCATGAGCGCAGGGTTATATGGAAGAATGGGGCGAAGGACTTAAGCCCACAGGGGCTTAAGGCCTAATGTTTTTAAAAGAG
This sequence comes from Pinus albicaulis, assembly GCA_034641835.2. Taxonomy (NCBI): domain Eukaryota; kingdom Viridiplantae; phylum Streptophyta; class Pinopsida; order Pinales; family Pinaceae; genus Pinus; species Pinus albicaulis. Next base: position 1,543,541,691 of record CM076581.1, on the reverse strand, counting down.
TGGATCATAGGCTGAAATGGGTTTTTTGAGCCTTTTTAGAAGTTCCGATAGGTATAAAAAGGTTTTTTAAACCATTATAAAGGGATTTTATAAGACTTAAAGGGGTTTTATGGGAACATGAGGGTAAATGAGGGATAAAAGGGGATTTTTAGGGGAATAAGCTGATGATTTAGGATAAGTGAAAATGAGTGAATAAATGGTTGAAATGGGACTTATGAAATGATGGAAAATGGCTTTGAAACAGTTCCTTTTCTATCAACAGGGCTTCTTTGAAAAATCTTTTATGGAAACAATAATGAAGATGATTTGTAAGATAAAGACACTAATAAGGCTTCAAGAACTAGCATTTTTCCATGAGTATTGCTTCTTGAAGGCTTAAGAACATATTTAGCCATCATTTATTGTGACAAAATTTACTGGTGGCTAACACCTTAATTATAGCACAGTTTACTATTTTAGCAGTTTTTTTAGTTTTCTTGTCATATTAAAGAGAAACACCAGTCATATAAAACATTTTTTAACAACTTGATATTTAATCTGAAATCATCTCCTCAGCCTACTTTACAATTATGCACACAGAACTATATCTCAAGAGAAACATCTTACAATCCACGGTTATCCGTACAACAACGTTTACAATGTTATTTTCAAGAGTTTTATAGCTGAAAGAGAGGCAGAGGAGGTAGATGAAATTTTAATGAAACATCTAAAATAGAGGAAGAAGAGAGCTCAAGGTCCATTCTATTTTAATATCACTACATTAACTCTCAGTACTCTTTGGGTGAAAGAGTGGTCTTCGACATGCTGATAGTAACTCCAGATATGTTCTTTGATGTACTTTTCGGCTGAGTACTCTGGGAAAAGTAAGGCAGTTAAATGATTTTAGGCCTACCATGCTATGTAACAAATGCTCTGGTAGTCTTAGGACTACTGTCAGGGTAGTGATATTTCTCAGTAACATTGATGGAGAATAAAAAATTATGGGAGCTCGTCCTTTCACGGGAAAGAAACTTCTGCTGATGTGAAACACTGATAAGATTTGTTTTATGAGCCTCAGGCCTTATTAGGTTTTCTTTGTCATTCATAAGGTCTTCAATCTGTACATTTTCCCTTTAAACATTGAATTAAAGCTCAAAATCTTCAATAATGGGCATTAAATCTCTTTAATCCTTCACTGATACTCTTTGCCGCTTCTTTGACTGTCTCTGTCTGTGGATGCACAGGTTTAATGGCACTAGGAGTTTTATAGAGTTAAACACTGGTCCTTTAATGAAATATTTCATTTTAAACCTTCCCATGCATTTTATCTACAATCCTTGGCTCGAAAAAATCTTCCTTCGCACTCTGTGTCACTATGACATTGACTGTGAGAAATGACGGTTTTCACCGTCTGTGACCCTACAAAACACAAAAACTTGTTAAGAAAATCCATGGAAGTGGAAGTGGATGTTGTGGAGGACTGAGGAGATGGTATTGCAGTAGTGGAAACAACGGGTGTAGTGGAGAAAAAGGTGAAAATTGCTATATAATGGTGGGGAAAATATCTGATGAAGGTCTGGTGGAGAAATGCTTCTGAACCGTCCGATTAGATCTGATGGTGGTGATCGAAGGTCGTGATTTTCCGGAGGGGTTGCCTTTGAAAGGTAAGGCGGATAAACAAAATTTTAGTGTAAAACACTAAAGTTAAGCCTTTGGGCAAAATACACGGGAAATTAATGAAAATCAAATGAAATGGGGCTTTGAATGGTGGGACCGGCATGGGTGGAGGGCGATTATATGAACCGTTAGATCTCAGGAGGAGATCAATGGTGGAGATTATTCCGATGAAACTCTGTGGAATAACATGAACGAAAATGTGATGGAATGAGGGCCATATATCTATACAGATCAACGGTTGGGATCCTCAGATGGACTTTCAGAGACAGAAAAGGGGTTGTGGTTTTTCGGAGAAAACAACTATTTTCGCGCTGCTTGGCAGTGGTTTTGAAAATATCCCAAAATAACCTGATATGCATCGCTGCTAGACACGTGTCCTTTTAAAACAACGCCATCATGTTAGGGTCCGTGATTTGGCTAATTGGAAAGCCAAAGGACGGTGTAACATCGAACCAAGCTTTGGAGCCCAAGGACCTAGCCTTCTGGACTCGAGAGGGCTCTCTCTATTATATGTAAAAGATATCGGTGTTTTCGCTTATTGTATTCTGATTTTAGGCTAGTTATGAAGTAAGCTTTTGATTTTTGTTTTTTAAGTTGTGAGGGATGAAACTGATCAAAGATATAAAATAGATAAAAATATGTAGATTAACTGGGCTATGGGGTCAAAAGGTCAAGAAAGCTATTAGATGACGATACAAGGCTGTTGAAGGGCCGATTTGATTCAAGGTAGAAATGATCTTTGGGAAAAATGGAGTAAATGGACATCAAGTTTGTGAAAGACGAAGGATTTCAAGCATAACTAGTTTGATAGCAGACATAAACATGGTATGGCAAACCATTAATCATGCAAAATGTAACTACAAGCTAAATAATACATAGAAATAAACATTCAAGCCATGCATAGAAGTATAAGACCCTCTAACTTTGGGAAATGGCTATCAGACTTTTGGGAAAACACATAAGACGGACTAACAACTCAAAATACTATGCCAGAACGCCTAAACACAGTCTTTAAGTTATTGGGCACTTTGACAAACAAGCTTTCATAGTTTTAGGCAAAGGGCTAGATCGGGACTAGGCCTCCTTGGTTCAAACAAAATGATAATCTTAATCAGTCAAAGAGATAGTTTCATGGATGGAACTATGGACGGTCATAGGTAAGCAGGGCACACCATACATCCTACTCAACATGCATAGAACTATTAATGAAACTAGCAACAATATCCTTAAGTTACTAAAGAGCAGTTAAGAATTCTTTAGTGCAACTAAGGAAGAAGAAAACATAAAAGCTATGAAGATTCGGGAATTTTGAGGTGCCTCCATGGGCATATCTCAAACTTAATCTCTACTGATCTATAGCAAGCAAGGAGCATGTATCATGAATGAAAACTAGAAGACAACAACAAAGCAAGAAACACTATACCATTCTACCATGTCATGGAATCCATCAACAATCCTTCATCATCTATCCAAGAACATTCAAGAGGCAATCCAAAAGCATAACACAAGTATTTTCTCCAAAGCTCATATGACCATATATTTCTTCTCTTCTCAAGTTTAGCCTTCTATTACAATGAATCCTCTTGGAATATATAGGCCAAGAAGGAGGAAAACCAACCAAGGCAACTAGCTAGCCATTGGTTCAAAATAAATATCTAAACTTGTCCTTGAGGCTTTGCAAAGCCCAAGGCACAAAATATCTCATAAAATATCTAAAAAGTGCTAAAAAAGGAAAAATAATTGACTTTGCATCATTTTCCATGTGCAAAAATAGCTAAACGCACATTTGGAAAAAGCAGATTTTTGAGGTTCAAAAATTACAAAAATACTTCAAATTTACATCAGAAAAGGGTCCCCTGACTTGCCGGAAACATTTGGCAGCCTTCCTGGTGTCGAAACGAGGCTCATGATAGCTCGTTGGAAAGCTCTGAGTGTCTAATTTCCGGTGCAACTGAAATTTCTTCAATCTAATGCCCAGAAGTCCTCCAAATCTGCACTTGTGTGTAAAAAGCCAGAAAATTACAGTCTGCTGATAGACCGGGCAGAGTGTGCAAAATGCGAGCCTTTTTCGCTGTTTTGAAGGGGAAAATGATCTCCAAATGCTCTGAAAATCGCTGGGGACATGCTCATGAAATTATGGCATCTGATGGTACCATTCTCCTCCCTTGAAGAATCCTCAAAATGAAATGGCGAATTTATGAGTTTTTGACCAAAAACCAAAAAATGCCAAAAAACCAAAAATTGTCAAAATAGGCCCAAAATTGGTGTGCATGACTCTCAAGGGTCCTCAAAAACATGCTCCGAAACTGAAGCCAAAATGTCGAGTGCTGATGTTCCTTTCTTCTCTTTCCGTGCCGGGCGCTTCTTGAAACTGCTGTTTATCGCTACTGAGTTACTGCTGTTCAGCACTCTTCTCCTCTTTTTCCTGCTGCTGCTCATCTTTATCACTGTTATGCTGCTCCTGTTGTCTTTCCTAGAGGGGCATCTTGATCTAGATGTGCTCTTGAAAAACCAAAACTGCTTCCAAGTCTTTGGAATGCCTTCTTTAAACCAAACTCTGTCCTAGCCTGTCAACTTTGAAGGCTGGGTTAAATAAGTATCAAAAGATAGTTTGAAAATGCTCTTGTTGGGAAAAATACTGAGAGGGGGGGGTGAATCAGTATTTACTGCATACTCAAAACTTTTTACTTTTTCATGCTCTAAAACCCATATGCTACTTTTCTGAAGCCAACTAGCATATGCACGTGGATATCCTTCATAAAACTTGCGTATACACAGATACCTAATTATGTGATTAGTTCTTTGCTTATATCATTCCATTATTCATTCATCAGATGTTCCATAAATAGTAAACATGTGCAGTAAGAACAGAATAAACCATCACACCAAGCATCACACATGAACACCAGGAGTTTTAGGTGGAAACCCAATTCGGGAGAAAACCACCGCTGCAGTTGCTCAGCCTTCAATATTTTATTATAGAGAAAACATCTTACAACAAGTGTGCTGGCGCAGACTTGACCAGCACGCAGGCACCCACCTGCGCTCGTTTACCAGCCTCTCCTGGAAGGGAGCTCCAACCCCCTGACTCGTTTACCAGCCTCTCCTGGAAGGGAGCTACGACCCCCGATCTCGTTTACCAGCCTCACCTGGAAGGGAGCTACAACCCCCTGACTGAAGGCTACAACCTTCAGCACCACCTTGGACCACGTTTCATCAATTTTCACACTGGATCCAAACACTTCAATAGAACACAACTTGCAGACCGCAATTCATCATATTTCCAGACGGAACCCTTTCCATATTTTTAAGCACGAACATACATCATCAACAATGATACTTATCAACACAAGATCAGATATCTGTAAAACACAAGTTACAAAATGCATCGATATTTCATACCCTTCACTGCACAGATGTTCGCCAGATGTTCTCCTCATCACAGATCTAAGCTCTTCCATAATCGCATCTAGCCATACCCACAAATGCATTTCGCATCTAATAGACCTTCTTCATCATTGGTGCATCATACATTCGCATTTATCTTCAAGTGTAACCCTTTCCATTCAGACTACTTCAAAGAGAAGTATTCATTCAAGCTCGTACATCTTGCACCCACACAACCCACATCAGGATTTGCACCCCCTGATTCTTCCCCCCCCCCTTATATAGGTTTATCTTTTTCAATACCACGAGCCAAACCAATACCATGAGCCTTCAATACCACGAGTCAAACCAATACCATGAGCCTTCAATACCACGAGTCAAACCAATACCATGAGCCTTCAATACCATGAGTCTTCAATACCATGAGTCTTCAATACCACGAGTCATCAATACCATGAGCCTTCAATACCACGAGTCTTCAATACCATGAGTCTTCAATACCACGAGTCATCAATACCATGAGCCTTCAATACCACGAGTCATCAATACCATGAGCCTTCAATACCACGGGCCCCTGGATTTGCACTTTTTGAGCGCTTTTTCCCATACGTGACTTATCACGTTCTTTTTAGACATATCCGCGTATTCATAGAGACATAATTTTTCCATCATACTTTGAGCACATTCTGAATTCCTTTCTTCATTGCACACTGTAGATACATCATATTTTCTTCATCAAGAACATATTCTAGCAAGCACAACTCAATCAAGTAAGTTGCCATCATCTTTATCAAGTGGGTTGCCTTTCAAGGACAACACTTAGCATCATATTGTCAACAAACATCATATCACATCAGATTTACATCATTTACCAAGTCCATCAAGTCAAGAATAACTTCATCAGGTGGATTGCCATCAAGGACAACACATGTCAACAGTCACATGTCTTCATCTTCATTCAATGGGTTGCCATCAAGGACAACACTCTGCATCATATTTCCAACAATCTCCCCCTTTGGACTTGATGGCAACCACGATGGTGTTTGGTTACCACAACAGATAAGTACAATAATAGTACAATGACACCATGTCATTCTCCCTATTTTCCATGTCACTCTCTCCATTTTTGGCATCATTCAAACACCATGTTACTCTCCCCCTTTGACATCAAGGGCAAAGGGCACATCATTATCTTCATTCAAACACTATGTCACTCTCCCCCTTTGACATCAAGGGCAACGGGCGGATCCACAACAACATACTCTCCCCCTTTTCTCCTCATGTAGAAGAAGCGTTTTGCAGATCTGATGTATACTGAAGTGACCAAGCTCCCCCTGAGTTCATGCTGAATCTTCAAACATATTTTTCAATGAAGTACATGACTCTATGACATTCCTATCACCAATGACTCATACTTACATCAAAGATTCATCCAAGTGGATTTACATAGAAGAGTCAAGTACCCAACCAAGTGGGTTTACAAATGTGACTCAGCTACACAACCAAGTGGGTTTACAAACATGACTCAGCTACCCAACCAAGTGGGTTTATAAATTGACAAGTCCTTACATGACTGAATATTACAATTTTACAACATGGGTCTCAACAAGACCTTTTCACCAAAATATAAATATGACCATTTATGACCAACACCAAGAAGACCTCAAGAGATATCATATAACATAACCATCATAATGCCAACAATGCATTTATACTCAGCAACACTAATGCTCCCCCTGAATCTGTGCATCCATGCATTCTTTTCATATGACTAAGGCTCCCCCTTAGTTTGTGCATCCTGAACACTTTCACCAACAAATCATCAATGCATCTTTGTCAATAATATGAGAAATAGAATTATGAGAACTGGAACACCACCAGAGATACCAAACAGTATCAGAGATACCAAGCAGCACTGCAGCTGTGCTGAAGAGAGCTGACTCCAAGCAAAAATTGTCAGCAATCAGACATACGCAGTTTTCTGTGCAGGAACTCGCGTACATACGCGACTGTGTTTCAGGAAACCCGCGTATCCCAAGACACCTTCTAAGTTTCAACCAGATCTGATTCTTTGTAAGGCAAAGACAATGTTCAACTTCTTTCTGAGATATTTGACTGCTTCCCTGGACTACAGATATAACAGAATAGTGTAGTTGTGTCTTCAAGCGTCATCCAATGGTTGTAGCATAAGCCCATTAGATCCTTTGCAGCATCAATACATTCTTTCCAAAAGAGATTATCATACCAGAACAGCATCTTCAGATATGTGTCAAGCAATCATCCATGTGGTCCAAAATCACCATGATCTTCAAGATGTAACATGAAGTAACATATGTAGGAAAAAAAAATCTCAACCATAGCAACCAA